>JACXIM010008926.1:0-16140 GCA_014737505.1 Bombus sibiricus | reverse complement strand
TTCGTCAAGGAAGTGAGGGTAACGATCCGCGATGCCGATTGGTTATGACCCACGCTAATGAAAACGGATGTGAAGACGTCTCCCACCAACGTGGATCGTGGGTGAGCAATTTCCTAGGGAAAGCGGTCCTCTTCGGTAGACATGTGGCCGTTTTTCCCATTCGATGACTACCCGCTTTCTCCGTGATTTTTAAGAGCGCTTAATAAACTCAAGGACCTTTCCAAAACCCAGACATAATCCGAAAATACTTCTAGAATTGTAAGTTTCTTCGGGGCATGCAGTTTGACTGCCAAACATGTGTGAAAACAAAGTAACTAAAGTTAACGTTTATGGTGGGTCCTTGGGTCTATTGAGGATCGGGATGACTGTAGGAGGCCGTCGGCTGCCAGGTAGCGAGGGGTGGAGTGCAGATGTCCTGCACGACGTAACAGTTGTCGTAGATAAAACCGGATGTTGTGTCGTGTAAGAGGCAGCATATGTGGAGTATAACACACGACGATTTGTGGACATATCTAGAATAGCGGCGGAGATATGTTCAATTGAATATTGAAGCCTGAATATGCAAAACGGCAAATAGGCAGGATTTGACAGTGCCCAGAGCTGACGTAGGACAAACCGGATGTTGTGTGGTGTAAGTTGCAACATATGTGGAGTATAACACACGAAGATTTGTGGACATATCACCAGTAGCAGCGGAGATGCGTACAATTGAATATTGTAGCCTGAATATGCGAAGCTGCAATTAGCCTGGATTTGACAGTGCCCAGCTCTGACGTAGGACACACCGGATGTAGTGTCCTGTAAGTGGCAGCATATGTGGAGTATAACACACGTCAGTATGTCGACATATCTCCAATAGCAGCGGAGATAAGTTCAATTGAATATTGAAGCCTGAATATGCAAAACTGCAAATAGACAGGATTTGACAGTGCACAGAGTTGACATAGGGCAATCCGGATGTTGTGTCCTGTAAGGGGCAGCATATGCGGAGTGTATCACACGTCAGTTTGTCGACATATTCAGTATAGTAGCGGAGATACTTTCAATTGAATAGTGAAGCCTGAATACGCAAACCTGCACATAGGCAGGATTTGTCAGCGTCCAGAGTTGACGTCGGACAAACCGAATGTTGTGTCTTGTAAGTGTCAGCATATGTGGAGTACAACGCACGTCGGTTTGTCGACATATCTAGAATAGCAGCGGAGATATGTTCAATTGAATATTGTAGCCTGAATATGCGAAACTGCAAATAGCCTGGATTTGACAGTGCCCAGAGCTGACGTAGGACAAACCGGATGTTGTGTGGTGTAAGTTGCAACATATGTGGAGTATAACACACGAAGATTTGTGGACATATCACCAGTAGCAGCGGAGATGCGTACAATTGAATATTGAAGTCTGAATATGCAAAAGTGCAAGTAGGCAGGATTTGACAGTGCCCAGAGTTGACGCAGTGCAAACCGGTTGATGTGACCTGTATTGGGTATCATATGCGGAGTATAACACACGTCGGTGTGTCGACATATCTAGAATGGTAGCGGAGATGCGTACAATTGAATATTGAAGCCTGAATATGCAAAAGAGCAACTAGGCCCGGATTTGACAATGCCCAGATTTGACGTAGGACAAACCGGATGGTGTGTCGGTTAAGAGGCAGCATATGTGGAGTATAACACACGTCGGTTTGTCGACATATCTAGAACAGTAGCGGAGATATTTTGAATTGAATATTGAAGCCTGAATATGCAAAACTGCAAAAAGGCAGGATTTGACAGTGCCCAGAGTTGACGCAGTGCAAACCGGTTGATGTGTCCTGTATTGGGCATCATATGCGGAGTATAACACACGTCGGTATGTGGACATATCAATTATAGTAGCGGAAATATGTTCAATTGAATATTGAAACCTGAATATGCAAAACTCCAAATAACCTGGATTTTCCAGTGCCCAGAATTCGCGTAGGAGAAACCGGATTTTGTGTTCTGTAAGATGCAGCATATGTGGAGTATAACGCACGTCAGCTTCTCGACATATCTAGAACAGTAGCGGAGATATGTTCAATTGAATATTGAAGCCTGAATATGCAAAAGTTCAAGGCCACTGGATTTGACAGTGCCCAGTGTTGACGTAGGACAACCCGGATGCTGTATGCTGTAAGTGGCAACATATGTGGAGTATAACGCGCTTCCACTTGTCGGCAAATCTCCAATAGCAGCGGAGATACGTTCAATTGAATAGTGATGTCTGAATACGCAAAACTGCACATAGGCTGAATTTTACAGTACCCAGAGTTGACGTCGGACAAACCGGATGTTGTGTCTTGTAAGTGGCAGCATATGTGGAGAATAACTCACGTCTGTTTGTCGATATATCTCCAATAGCAGCAGAGATATGCTCAATTGAATATTGAAGCCTGAATATGCAAAAGTTCAAGGCCACTGGATTTGACAGTGCCCAGTGTTGACGTAGGACATACCGGATGCTGACTGCTGTAAGTAGGACATATGTGGAGTATAACGCACTTCTATTTGTCGACATATCTAGAATAGCAGCGGAGTAATGTTCAATTGAATATTGAAGCCTGAATATGCAAAAGTGCAACTAGGCAGGATTTGACAGTGCCCAGTGTTGACGTAGGACATACCGGATGCTGTCTGCTGTAAGTGGCAACATATGTGAAGTATAACACACGACGATTTGTGGACATATCACCAGTAGCAGCGAAGATGCGTTCAATTGAATATTGAAGCCTGAATATGCATAACTGCTTAATAGGCTGGTTTTGGCAGTGCCCAGAGTTGACGTAGGACAAACCGGATGTTGTCTCGTGTAAGAGACAGCATATGTGGAGTATAACATACGTCGGTGTGTCGACATATCTAGAATGGTAGCGGAGATATGTTCAATTGAATATGGAAGACTGAATATGCAAAACTGCAAATATGCAGGATTGGACAGTGCCCAGAGTTGTCGCAGGGCAAACCGGATGTTGTGTCCTGTATGGGGCAGCATATGCGGTGTATAACACACGTCGGTATATCGACATATCCATTATAGTAGCGGAAATATGTTCAATTGAATATTGAAACCTGCATATGCAAAACTCCAAATAACCTGGATTTGACAGTGCCCAGAATTCGCGTAGGACAAACCGGATGTTGTGTCTTGTAAGTGGCAGTATATGTGGAGAATAACGCACGTCTATTTGTCGACATAACTCGAATAGCAGCAGAGATATGATCAATTGAATATTGAAGACTGAATATGCAAAAGTTCAAGGCCACTGGATTTGACAGCTCCCAGAGTTGACGTAGGACAAACCGGATGTTGTGTGGTGTAAGTTGCAAAATATGTGGAGTATAACACACCACGCTTTGTGGACATACCTCCAATAGCAACGGAGGTACATTCAATTGAATATTGAAGCCTGAATATGAAAAACAGCAAATACCCTGGATTTGACAGTGCCCAGAGTTGACATAGGAAAAACAGGATGTTGTGTCCTATAAGTGGCAGCATATGTGGAGTATAACGCACGTCGATTGTGGACATATTTCCAATAGCAGCGGAGAAGCGTACAATTGAATATTGAAGCCCGAACATGCAAAAGTTCAAGGCCACTGGATTTGACAGTGCCCAGAGTTGACGTAGGACTAACCGGATGTTGCGTCCTGTAAGTGGCAGCATTATTGGAGTACAACTCACGTCGGTTTGTCGACATATCTGGAATAGCAGCGGAGATATGTTCAATTGAATATTGATGCCTGAATATGCAAAACTGCAAATAGGCAGGATTTGACAGTGCAAAGAACTGACGTAGAACAAACCGGATGTTGTATGGTGTAAGTTGCAACATATGTGGTGTATAACACACGACGATTTGTGGACATATCACCAGTAGCAGCGGAGATGCGTGCAATTGAATATTGAAGCCTGAATATGCAAAAGTGCAATTAGGAAGGATTTGAGAGTGTCCAGAGTTGACTTCGGACAAACCGGATGTCGTGTCTTGTAAGTTGCAGCATATGTTGAGTATAACGCAAGTCGATTTGTCGACATATCACCAAGAGCAGCGGAGTTATGTTCAATTGAATAGTGTATTCTGAATATGCAAAACTGCAAATATGCAGGATTTGACAGTGCCCAGATTTGACGTAGGACAAACCGGATGTTGTGTTCTGTAATGGTCAGCATATGTGGAGTATAACGCTCGTCGGTTTGTTGACATATCTAGAAGAGTATCGGCGATATGTTCAATTGAATATTGAAGCCTGAATATGAAAATCTGCAAATAGGCAGGATTTTACAGCGCCCAGAGTTGACGTAGGACAAACCGAATGTTGTGTCTTGTAAGTGTCAGCATATGTGGAGTACAACGCACGTTGGCTTGTCGACATATCTAGAATAGTTGCGTAGAAATGTACAATTGAATATTGAAGCCTGAATATGCAAAACTGAAAATGGGCTGGATTTGACAGAGCCCAGATTTGACATAGGACAAACAGGATGTTGTGTCCTGTCAGTGGCAGCATATGTGGAGTATAACGCACGTCGATCGTGGACATATCTCCAATAGCAGCGGAGAAGCGTACAATTGAATATTGAAGCCTGAATATGGAAAAGTTCAAGGCCACTGGATTTGACAGTGCCCAGTGTAGACGTAGGACATAACGGACGCTGTCTGCTGTAAGTGGCAGCATATGTGGAGTACAACGCACGTCGGTTTGTCTACATATCTAGAATAGCATTGGAGACATGTTCAATTGAATATTGAAGCCTGAATATGCAAAACTGCTTAATAGGCTGGTCTTGGCAGTGCCCAGAGTTGACGTAGGACAAACCGGATGTTGTGTCGTGTAAGTGGCAGCATATGTGGAGTATAACATACGTCTGTGTGTCGACATATCTAGAATGGTAGCGGAGATATGTTCAATTGAAAATTGCAGCCTGAATATGCAAAACTCAAAATAGCGTGGATTTGACAGTGCCCAGAGTTGATGTAGGACATACCGGATGTTGTGTTCTGTAAGAGGCAGCATATGTGGAGTATAACACACGTCGGTTTGTCGACATGTCTAGTATAGTAGCGGAAATATTTTCAAATGAATATTGAAGCCTGAATATGCAAAACTCCAAATAGGCAGGATTTGACAGTGCAAAGCGTTGACATAGGATAAACCGTATGTTGTGTTCTGTAAGAGGCAGCATATGCGGTGTATAACACACGTCGGTGTGCCGATATATCTAGAATAGTAGCGGAGATATGTTCAATTGAATATTGATGCCTGAATATGCAGAACTCAAAATACCGTGGATTTGACAGTGCCCAGAGTTGATGTAGGACATACTGGATGTTGCGTCCTGTAAGTGGCAGCATTATTGGAGTACAACTCACGTCGGTTTGTCGACATATCTGGAATAGCAGCGGAGATACGTTCAATTGAATATTGATGCCTGAATATGCAAAACTGCAAATAGGCAGGATTTGACAGTGCAAAGAATTGACGCAGGGCAAACCGGATGTTGTGTCCTGTATTGGGCAGCATATGCGGAGTATAAAACACGTCGGTGTGTCGACATATCTAGAATAGGGCGGAGATATGTTCATTGAATATTGAAGCCTGAATATGCAAAACTGCAATTAGGCAGGATTTGATAGTGCACAGAGTTGACGTAGGGCAATCCGGATGTTGTGTCCTGTATGGGGCAGCATATGCGGTGTATAACACACGTCGGTATATCGACATATCCATTATAGTAGCGGAAATATGTTCAATTGAATATTGAAACCTGCATATGCAAAACTCCAAATAACCTGGATTTGACAGTGCCCAGAATTCGCGTAGGACAAACCGGATGTTGTGTCTTGTAAGTGGCAGTATATGTGGAGAATAACGCACGTCTATTTGTCGACATAACTCGAGTAGCAGCAGAGATATGTTCAATTGAATATTGAAGACTGAATATGCAAAATTTCAAGGCCACTGGATTTGACAGCTCCCAGAGTTGACGTAGGACAAACCGGATGTTGTGTGGTGTAAGTTGCAAAATATGTGGAGTATAACACACCACGCTTTGTGGACATACCTCCAATAGCAACGGAGGTACAATCAATTGAATATTGAAGCCTGAATATGAAAAACAGCAAATACCCTGGATTTGACAGTGCCCAGAGTTGACATAGGAAAAACAGGATGTTGTGTCCTATAAGTGGCAGCATATGCGGAGTATAACGCACGTCGATTGTGGATATATTTCCAATAGCAGCGGAGAAGCGTACAATTGAATATTGAAGCCCGAACATGCAAAAGTTCAAGGCCACTGGATTTGACAGTGCCCAGAGTTGACGTAGGACTAACCGGATGTTGCGTCCTGTAAGTGGCAGCATTATGGGAGTACAACTCACGTCGGTTTGTCGACATATCTGGAATAGCAACGGAGATATGTTCAATTGAATATTGATGCCTGAATATGAAAAACTGCAAATAGGCAGGATTTGACAGTGCAAAGAATTGACGCAGGGCAAACCGGATGTTGTGTCCTGTATTGGGCAGCATATGCGGAGTATAACACACGTCGGTGTGTCGACATATCAATTATAATAGCGGAAATATGTTCAATTGTATATTGAAACCTGAATATGCAAAACTCCAAATAACCTGGATTTTACAGTGCCCAGAATTCGCGTAGGGGAAACCGGATGTTGTGTTCTGGAAGAGGCAGCATATGTGGAGTATAACGCACGTCAGTTTCTCGACATATCTAGAACAGTAGCGGAGATATGTTCAATTGAATATTGAAGCCTGAATATGAAAAAGTTCAAGGCCACTGGATTTGACAGTGCCCAGTGTTGACGTAGGACAACCCGGATGCTGTCTTCTGTAAGTGGCAACATATGTGGAGTATAACTCTCTTCTACTTGTCGACAAATCTCCAATAGCAGCGGAGATACGTTCAATTGAATAGTGATGCCTGAATACGCAAAACTGCACATAGGCTGAATTTTACAGTACCCAGAGTTGACGTCGGACAAACCGGATGTTGTGTCTTGTAAGTGGCAGCATATGTGGAGAATAACGCACGTCTATTTGTCGATATATCTCCAATAGCAGCAGAGATATGTTCAATTGAATATTGAAGAATGAATATGCAAAACTTCAAATATGCAGGATTTGACAGTGCCCAGAGTTGACGTAGGACAAAGCGGATGTTGTGTCCTGTAACTGGCAGCATATGTGGAGTATAACACACGTCAGTATGTCGACATATCAATTACAGTAGCGGAAATATGTTCAATTGAATATTGAAGTCTGAATATGCAAAAGTGCAACTAGGCAGGATTTGACAGTGCACAGAGTTGACGTAGGACAAAGCGGATGTTGTGTCCTGTAACTGGCAGCATATGTGGAGTATAACACATGTCGGTTTGTCGACATATCAACAGTAGCAGCGGATATGCGTTCAATTGAATATTGAAGCCTGAATATGCGAAACTGCAAATAGGCAGGATTTGACAGTGCCCAGAGCTGACATCGGACGAACCGGATGTTGTGTCTTGTAAGTGGCAGCATATGTGGAGTATAACGCACATATCTATTTCTCGACATATCTCCAATAGCAACGGAGGTACATTCAATTCAATATTGAAGCCTGAATATGCAAAAGTTTAAGGCCACTGGATTTGACAGTGCCCAGAGTTGACGTAGGACTAACCGGATGTTGCGTCCTGTAAGTGGCAGCATTATTGGAGTACAACTCACGTCGGTTTGTCGACATATCTGGAATAGCAGCGGAGATATGTTCAATTGAATATTGATGCCTGAATATGCAAAACTGCAAATAGGCAGGATTTGACAGTGCAAAGAATTGACGCAGGGCAAACCGGATGTTGTGTCCTGTATTGGGCAGCATATGCGGAGTATAAAACACGTCGGTGTGTCGACATATCTAGAATAGGGCGGAGATATGTTCATTGAATATTGAAGCCTGAATATGCAAAACTGCAATTAGGCAGGATTTGACAGTGCACAGAGTTGACGTAGGGCAATCCGGATGTTGTGTCCTGTAAGGGGCAGCATATGCGGAGTGTATCACACGTCAGTTTGTCGACATATTCAGTATAGTAGCGGAGATACTTTCAATTGAATATTGAAGCCTGAATATGCGAAACTCCAAATAACCTGGATTTGTCAGTGCCCAGAGTTGACGTAGGACAAACTGGATGTTGTGTGCTGTAAATGGCAGCATATGTGGAGTATAACGCTCGTCGGTTTGTCGACATATCCAGAATAGTAGCGGAGTTATCCTCAATTGAATATTGAATCCTGAATATGCAAAGCTCCAAATAGCCTGGATTTGACAGTGCGCAGTGTTGACGTAGGACATACCGGATGCTATATGCTGTAAGTGGCAACATATGTGGAGTATAACGCACGTCTATTTGTCGACATATCTCCTATAGCAGCGGAGATACGTTCAATTGAATAGTGAAGCCTGAATAGGCAAAACTGCAAGTAGGCCGGATTTGACAGTGCCCAGAGTTGACGTAAGACAAACTGGATGTTGTGGGGGTTAAGAGGCAGCATATGTGGAGTATAACACACGTCGGTGTGTCGTCATATCTAGTATAGAAGCGGAAGTATGTTCAATTGAATATTGAAGCCTGAATATGCAAAACTGCTAATAGGAAGGATTTGACAGTGTCCAGAGTTGACGTAGGACAAACCGGGTGTTGTGTCCTGTATGGGACAGCATATGTAGTGTATAACACACGTCGGTATATCGACATATTAATTATAGTAGCGGAAATATGTTCAATTGAATATTGAAGCCTGAATATGCAAAACTGCAAATAGGCTGGTATTGGCAGTGCCCAGAGTTGACGTAGGACATGCCGGATGCTGTCTGCTGTAAGTGGCAACATATGTGGAGTATAACACAGGTCGGTGTGTCGACATATCTAGAATAGTTGTGCAGAAATGTACAATTGAATATTGAAGACTGAATACGCAAAACTGCGCATAGTCTGAATTCTACAGTACCCAGAGTTGACGTCGGACAAACCGGATGTTGTGTCTTGTAAGTGGCAGCATATGTGGAGAATAACGCACGTCTGTTTGTCGATATATCTCCAATAGCAGCAGAGATATGTTCAATTGAATATTGAAGCCTGAATATGCAAAAGTTCAAGGCCACTGGATTTGACAGTGCCCAGTGTTGACGTAGGACATACCGGATGCTGACTGCTGTATGTAGGACATATGTGGAGTATAACGCACGTCTATTTGTCGACATATCTAGAATAGCAGCGGAGATATGTTCAATTGAATATTGAAGCCTGAATATGCAAAAGTGCAACTAGGCAGGATTTGAAAGTGCCCAGAGTTGACGTAGGACAAAGCGGATGTTGTGTCCTGTAAGTGGCAGCATATGTGGAGTATAACACACGTCAGTATGTCGACATATCAATTATAGTAGCGGATATATGTTCAATTGAATACTGAAGCCTGAATATGCGAAACTCCAAATAACCTGGATTTGTCAGTGCCCAGAGTTGACGTAGGACAAACCGAATGTTGTGTCTTGTAAGTGTCAGCATATGTGGAGTATAACACACGTCGGTGTGTCGACATATCTAGTATAGTAGCGGAAGTATGTTCAATTGAATATTGAGGCCTCAATATGCAAACCTGCACATAGGCAGGATTTGTCAGCGCCCAGAGTTGACGTCGGACAAACCGAATGTTGTGTCTTGTAAGTGTCAGCATATGTGGAGTACAACGCACGTCGGCTTGTCGACATAGCTAGAATAGCAGCGGAGATATGTTCAATTGAATATTGAAGCCCGAATATGAAAAACTCTAAATAGCCCGGATTTGACAGTGCCCAGTGTTGACGTATGACATTCCGGATACTGTGTCCTGTATGGGGAAGCATATGTGGAGTATAACACACGTCGGTATGTTGACATATCTAGAACAGTAGCGGAGATATGTTCAATTGAATATTGAAGCCTGAATATGCAAAGCTCCAAATAGCCTGGATTTGACAACAGTGCCCAGTGTTGATGTAGGACTTACCGGACGCTGTCTGCTGTAAGTGGCAACATATGTGATGTATAACACACGACGATTTGTGGACATATCACCAGTAGCAGCGGAGATGCGTTCAATTGATTATTGAAGCCTGAATATGCAAAACTGCAAATAGGCTGGATTTGACAGTGCCCAGAGTTGACGCAGGGCAAACCGGATGTTGTGTCCTGTAAGGGGCAGCATATGCGGAGTATAACACACGTCAGATTTTCGTCATATCAAATATTGTAGCGGAAATATGTTCAATTGAATAGTGAAGCCCGAATATGCAAAACTGCAAATAGGAAGAATTTGACAGTGCCCAGAGATGACGTAGGACAAACCGTATGGTGTGTCCTGTAAGTGGCAGCATATGTGGAGTACAACGCACGTCGGTTTGTCTACATATCTAGAATAGCAGTGCAGATATGTTCAATTGAATATTGAAGCCTGAATATGCAAAACTCCAAATAGCCTGGATATGATAGTGCCCAGTGTTAACGTAGGACATACCGGATGCTGTCTGCTGTAAGTTGCAACATATGTGGAGTATAACACACGACGATTTGTTGACATATTACCAGTAGCAGCGGAGATGCGTAGAATTGAATATTGAAGCCTGAATATGCAAAAGTGCAGATAGGCCGGATTTGACAGTTTCCAGGTTTGACGTAGAACATAACGGATGCTGTCTGCTGTAAGTGGCAACATATGTGGAGTATAACACACGACGATTTGTGGACATATCACCAGTAGCAGCGGAGATGCGTACAATTGAATATTGAAGCCTGAATATGCAAAAGTGCAGCTAGGCCGGATTTGGTAGTGTCCAGAGTTGACGTAGGACAAACCAAATGTTGCGTCTTGTATGTGGCAGCATATGTGGAGTATAACACACGTCGGTGTGTCGACATATCTAGTATAGTAGCGGAAGTATGTTCAATTGAATATTGAAGCCTGAATATGCTAAACTGCAGATAAGCAGTATTTGACAGTGGCCAGAGTTGACGTAGGACAAACCGCATGTTGTGTGGTGTAAGTTGCAACATATGTGGGGTATAACGCACGACGATTTGTGGACATATCACCAGTAGCAGCGGAGATGCGTTCAATTGAATATTGAAGCCTGAATATGCAAAACTGCAAATAGGCTGGATTTGACAGCGCCCAGCGTTGACGTAGGACAAAGCGGATGTTGTGTCCTGTAAGTGGCAGCATATGTGGAGTACAACGCAAGTCGGTTTGTCTACATATCTAGAATAGCAGTGGAGAGATGTTCAATTGAATATTGAAGGCTGAATATGCAAAACTCCAAATACCCTGGATTTGACAGTTCCCAGAGTTGACGTAGGTCAAACCGGATGTTGTGTGGTGTAAGTTGCGGCATATGTGGAGTATAACACACGACGATTTGTGGACATATCACCAGTAGCAGCGGAGGTGCGTTCAATTGAATATTGAAGCCTGAATATGCTAAACTGCTGATAAGCAGTATTTGACGGTGGCCAGAGTTGACGTAGGACAAACCGCATGTTGTGTGGCGTAAGTTGCAACATATGTGGAGTATAACGCACGACGATTTGTGGACATATCACCAGTTGCAGCGGAGATATTATCCATTGAATATTGAAAACTGAATATGCAAAACTCCAAATAGCCTGGATTTGACAGTGTCCAGAGTTGACGTATTACATACCTGATGTTGTGTCTTGTAAGTGGCAGCATATGTGGATAATAACGCACGTTTATTTGTCGACATATCTAGAATAGTGGCGGAGATATTATCCATTGAATATTGAAGCCTGAATGTGCGAAACTCCAAATAATCTGGATTTGACAGTGCCCAGAGTTGACGCAGGACAAATCGGATGCTGTGTCTTGTAAGTGTCAGCATATGTTGAGTATAACGCACTACGATTTATCGATATATCAAGTATAGTAGCGGAAATATGTTCAATTGAGTATTGAAGCCTGAATAGGCAAAACTGCAAATATTCTGGATTTGACAGTGCCCAGAGATGACTTAGGACAAACCGGATGTTGTGTGCTGTAAATGGCAGCATATGTGGAGTACAACGCACGTCGGTTTGTCGGCACATCTAGAATAGCAGTGAAGATATGTTCAATTGTATATTGAAGCCTGAATATGCAAAACCGCAAATAGGCAGGATTTGACAGTGCCCAGAGATGACATAGCACAATACGGCTGGTGTGCGCTGTATTTGGTAGCAAATGTGGAGTATATTGCGCATCGAGTTATCGACATATCAGCAATTGCAGCTGAGATACGTTCAATTGAATATTGAATACTGAATATGCAGAAATGTAATTAGATTGGATTTGGCAGGGTCCAGAATTGACACAGCAAAATCCGGCTGATGTGCGCAGTACTTGGCAGGAAATATGGAGTATAATGAGCATCGAATTGTCGACATATCACTAATAGCAGCGGAGATCAGTTGATAGGAATATTTAAGGCAGGTTTTGCAAAACTGCATTTGCGCTGGACTTGACAGGGACCAGAGATGGCATACCTCAAATCGGTAAATGTGCGCTGTGTTTGGGTGCAAATGTGGAGTATACCGCGCACAGAATTGTCGACATATCACCAATAGCAGTGGAGGTACCTTCATATGAATATTGATGCCTGAATATGCAGAACTGTGATTACATTGGATTTTAGAGGGACCGGGGTTGATATATCGTAATCAGCAGGATGTTCGCTGTATTTGGAAGTAAATGTTGAGCATAACGCGCTTTGAATTATCGACATATCATCAACAGCCGCGGAGATACGATCAGTTGAATATTGAATTCCGAATCTGCAGAATTGTAAATACATTGGATTTGTGAGGGGCCAGGGTTGACATATCGAAATCAACAGGACGTCTGCTGTATTTGGTAGCAAATGTGAAGAATAACGCGCTTTGATTTGTCGACATGTCGTCAATAGCAGCGGAGATACGTACAGTTGAATATTGAAGACTGAATATGCAGAAATGTAATTAGATTGGATTTGGCAGGTTCCAGAGTTGACACACCAAAATCCAGCTGATGTGCGCTGTACTTGGCTGGAAATATGGAGTATATTGCGCACCGAATTATCGACATATCACCAGTAGCAGCAGAGATACGTTCTATTGAATAGTGATCCTGACAATGCGGAAATGTAACTACATTGGATTTGACAGGGACCAGTGTTGACACAGCACAATCCGGCTGATGTGCGCTGCATTCGGCTGGAACTATGGAGTATAATGCGCACAGAACTGACAACATATCACCAATAGCAGCGGAGATACAATCAATTGAATATTGATACCTGAAAATGCACAACTGTATTTGCATTGGATTTGAGAAGGACCAGAGTTGACATAGCACAATCCGGCTGATGTGCGCTGTACTTGGCAGGAAATATGGAGTATAATGCGCACCGAATTGTCGACATATGACCAATATCAGCGGAGATAATTTGATAGGAACATTTAAGGCAGGAGTTGCAAAACTGCATTTGCGCTGGACTTGACAGGGACCAGATGTGACATACCTCAAATCGGCAAATGTGCGCTGTACTTGGCTAGAAATATGTAGTATATTGCTCATCGACTTGCCGACTTATTACCAATAGTAGCGGAGATACGATCAGTTGAATATTGAAGGCTGAATGTGCGGAACTGCAATTGCGCTGCACTTGACAGGGATCAGAGTTGACATAGCTCAAAGCGGCAAATGTGCGCTGTGTTTGGCTGGAAATATGGAGTATAATGCGCACAGAATTGAGGACATATCAGCAATAGTGGTAGAGATACGTTCAATTGAATATTGAAGACTGAATATGCAGAATTGTAATTGCATTGGATTTGACAAGAACCAGAGTTGACACAGCACATTCCGGCAGATGTGTGCTGCATTTGGCTGGAAATATGGAGTATATTGCGCATCGAATTATCGACATATCACCAATAGCAGCGGAGATATGTTGATAGGAATATTTAAGGCAGGTTTTGCAAAACTGCATTTGCGCTGGACTTGACAGGGACCAGAGCTGACATACCTCAAATCGGCAAATGTGTGCTGTGTTTGGGGGCAAATGTGGAGTATACCGCGCACAGAATTGTCGACATATCACCAATAGCAGCGGAGATAACTTCAATTGAATAGTGAAGACTGAATATGCAGAAATGTAATTAGATTTTATTTGGCAGGGTCCAGAGTTGTCACAGCAAAATCCAGCAGATGTGCGCTGTACTTGGCTGAAAATATGGAGTATGTTGTGCATCGAATTATCGACATATCACCAATTGCAGCTGAGAGACGTTCAATTGAACATTTGTAACTGAATATGCGGAACTCTAATTGCATTGGATTTGTCCGAGACCAGAGATGACGTAGCTCAAACCGGCAGATGTGTGCTGCATTTGGCCGAAAATATGGACTATATTGCGCATCGAATTGTCGACATATGACCAATATCAGCGGAGATAATTTGATAGGAACATTTAAGGCAGGATTTGCAAAACTGCATTTGCGCTGGAATTGACAGGGACCAGAGGTGACATGCCTCAAATCGACAAATGTGCGCTGTGTTTGGGGGCAAATGTGGAGTATACCGCGCACAGAATTGTCGACATATCACCAATAGCAGCGGAGATAACTTCAATTGAATAGTGAAGACTGAATATGCAGAAATGTAATTAGATTTTATTTGGCAGGGTCCAGAGTTGACACAGCAAAATCCAGCAGATGTGCGCTGTACTTGGCTGAAAATATGGAGTATATTGTGCATCGAATTATCGACATATCACCAATTGCAGCTGAGAGACGTTCAATTGAACATTTGTACCTGAATATGCGGAACTGTAATTGCATTGGATTTGTCCGAGACCAGAGATGACGTCGCTCAAACCGGCGGATGTGTGCTGCATGTGGTCGAAAATATGGAGTATATTGCGCATCGAATTATCGACATATCTCCAATAGCAGCGGAGATACGATCAGTTGAATGTTGAAGCCTGAATGTGCAGAAATGTAATTAGATTGGATTTGGCAGAGACCAGAGTTGCCATAGCACAATCCGGCTGACGTGCGCTGTATTTGGTAGAAAATGTGGAGAATAACGCGCTTTGAATTATCGACATATCATCAATAGCAGCGGAGATACGTACAGTTGAATGTTGACGCCTGAATGTGCGGTACTGCAATTGCGCTGGACTTGAGAATGACCAGAGTTGACATTGCTCAAACCAGCAAATGTGTGCTGCGTTTGGCAGCAAATGTTGGAGTATAACACGCCCAGAATTGTCGACATATGACCAATAGCAGCGGCGATATGTTCAGTTGAATATTGAAGCCTGAATATGCAGAACTGTAATTACACTGCATTTGGCAGGGTCCAGAGTTGACACAGCAAAATCCCGCTTAATTACGGCTATCGTAGAATCTAGATTAAATTGTTAAGGCGGTTTCCCAAAATTCCAAAGGAATGGTTCCGGTGTTGTTTCATCTCCGACACGGCCATCCTGACAATCACCCGTCCTCGGGTGTAACTAAAATATTGAGTTTTTCTAACGTTAGACTCGATACAACTAACATTATTTATAATTTAACTAAATGTCCAAATAAGCCAAGGGTCCACTTCGACAGCAATGTTTTGTTCGGAGGTTTGACAAGCAAAGAAATAAAAGAGGACCAAAATTGGTAACGCTATAATTAGTATTCAAAGTGCTATTTGCATCCTGTGGATTATCAGTCGGGTCGTAACGGCATGATGGACCATTCTAGATTTCGTACCCAAATGAATCTCGTTTTTCTAAATCGTACGAGCACATAGAGCTTCGTGCCACGGTCTCATTGTGCTTTACCATACTGTCGCCCCGAAAAGCATGTGAACTTCGTCACATATTCTCACTGAGATTTACCATACTATAGCCCCGAAATGCGTGTGAACTCGCTCTGCGAGATGTTATAGCCATAGTGCTACTGATCTTCCAAGATCGGGGTACTCATATCGTCATCGACACTGTTGTTGCCATCACTACAGACGTCCAACTCAGCAGGAATACAACTA
>JACXIM010008924.1:0-10247 GCA_014737505.1 Bombus sibiricus | reverse complement strand
GAATGAATGGTCCTTCAAAAGAGATAACATTGTCGATATGATAAACAAGGTGAATACCTTGGAAGATGGAAATATTGTTAAACTGGACTTGCAGGATATGGATTGGAAGAAATATTTAGCAAATTACTTGGCGGGAATTAAGAAATTTACTCTGAAGGAAGACCCTCGATCTATAAATACAGCGCCGCAACGGTTATCGATGTACATATAGAAATATTTGATATGATGACTTGATATGATATTTTCTTTTATTTTAGATTCCACTGGATACGTCAGATAACTAAAGGATTCGGTATAATCATTTTATTTCTGATAATATCGGTAATAATATTGCTATTCACTGACTATTTCAATGTTATGATTTCTGCCTGAATCAAAAACAAAGTATATGGAACATTATGGAAAAGAGCCTTGGAATAGGAACATGTCGCTACATATAAAGGGTGTCCGGCAGAGTTATATATTATATACAATATTTGTAGTATCGTGGAACAGGCCAAAGAGATAGTGAACTATAAACAATGTCGCGAGAAAGCCGAAGTATGTCGTCGATCCTTCTTCAATCGAATGGTTTCGTGGAAAAGGCCTACGTAACTCTGGCCACGAGCGGTTGCGGAACACGTGCGTGGTGGGGCTAAGACAAAGGACAAAGGGACGCTAAGGGAGAAAGACGAATTAAGAGTCAGTGTTAGATGAGAAGTCAGAGAGTGTGGATCGAGAAATCAGAGAGTGCGAGTTGCGTTGTCGATAGAGTGTTGCTAGCGTTGTCGAGAGAGTGTGGTTCGCGTAAGAGTTGCAAATGAACCATTGAGTTGTTTAAATTATAGCAAGTTGTTGTGACTAGTTCATATTAAAAAACCATCGTTCTTCTGTCTAACCAACACCTGTACAATCCATTTATTTTAAATAAATCACTAATATCAGTACATCCTTGGGGGCTCGTCCGGGATTGATACTACATCCTTGGGGCCGTCCGGGTATATCACTACATATTTGATATGCTTTTTGAATAAAAACTGTGGATAAATGAAGTTATTTGTCGATATTGTGAATAATACATGTATAATGTTATTGTATAATATTACAAATTGTTAACATATATTAAGTATACTAGATAATTCAGAACACTTTATTGCGTGCTTGCTAGCTACGACCGCATGGTGGCAAAGAAGAACGGTTAACAACTAACTAGAACAAAAGAAGAGTCAACGCCCATTGGCCGCGCTGGATACACTCCAGTTGACCGTGAACCTCCGAACAGGACGGACCTCTCAGGCCAAAAGGGACACCAGGCATAGGTCCTGACAGTGAGCGCGATAATCTATTCAAACATATAGTAACAGAAAAAAAAAGAAGTGGAAAAAAGTGACAAAAAGTGAAAAATAGTGCACGTGCCATCATCACTATAAATAAAATAAAATAATAATAATAATAAACAAAAAAATAGGAGACAGCGATAATGAAGCCGAAAGCAAGAAAGCGGAACCCGCCGTAAACTCAACAAAAAAAGCTATTAAAAGGAAAATAATTCCACAAAAATCGACAAAAGACAACAACAGCGTAAAACTTTCTGCACAAAAGTCGCGGAAACTAAACCCGCAGCCAAACCTAGTGATCAGGACTCAAGAGTTAGAGGGCAACCAGGAAAGCTCAGACGAAGTCAAACACTCCACCCAAGACGAGAAGGCTGAAAAAAGCGAAATCATGAAGTCTACAAAAACCGCTTCATTTTCAAACATCCCAATCAACAATAGATTCGAAATATTACAATACCAAGAGTCCAGTAAATCACAACCACCACCTGGACCATCAAAAGAGGACTCAACGCCAAAATCAATCGTAGAATCAATAAAAAGAAAGAATGAAGTATTACGAGGCAAAATGGGAAAACACACACCCACCTCGTCATCGAAACAATCACCGCTGCAAGCGAGTCAAATCCTAGGAAATAACCCAAAAATCCCACCCTCATCGGCAACGATACAGAGAGGCCAGGCATTAAACAGACAGCCCACCAGCCACCCCGTAGAGGAGCACGCGGACGCACCCGCATCTACAAAGAGTGACAGCCCCCCCCCCCAATCAACATAACCCTCCAGGACCCAAAAGACACAGTAGCACTTGTAGAAAATTCCCTAAGCATTAGAAATTTCCATATCAAACGAATACACGCAGGTAAGCACGTTCTATCCCTACAAAATTTAAATGACTACAACAAAGTCAAAGAAATCCTAATCGCAGCCAACACAGCTTTTTACACATACACACCCAAATCCCAGAAACACCACACATATTTGCTAAAAGGGCTAGGCAACAGCTTCACAGAATCGGAAATACTAGAGGACCTACAAGCACTACAACCAGACGATATACATTTTACTAAAGTATCGCGTTTCTCGACAAGAAAATCAAGGGAGAACAACATATTGCTCCCAATCTATATAGTACAAGTATCCCCCAATAGCAACATTGGAAACCTACTAAAAATAAATCGACTCAATTACTTTAAAGTAACATGGGAAAAAATAAGAAAAAACGACATTACTCAATGTCACAAATGCCAACGAATAAGACACACAGTGCAAAACTGCAATCTAAATTACCGCTGTGTAAAATGCACTGAGCCGCATGGTCCAGGCGAGTGAAAAATAAAAAAAGAAGACGCAGTAACCAAAGACAAAATATTCTGCGTAAACTGCAAAAATTACGGACACCCCGTCTCATACAAGGGGTCCCCCAAACTCGTAAAGGCTAGCCAATAAAATGAACAAATCTAAAGTACCAACTAAAGTTCGCGGACGTAGTAAAACAAGGAACAAACATAAACCAGGCCATCGAAAACCCTCCGCAAATAAAATATATATCTCAGCGCTTAACGCAAAACCCAAACCCAATCGTAAACATACCCCAACTAAACATAATAGACGTCATTGAAGACTTCAAAAAAAGTATACTTAAAGCATTAAATGACCAACAAACACAACTAAACGAGATAAAAAAATCATTAAAAACTCACGAAGAAAGAATCGACTCCATCTTCAGCACTATCGATAGTATAAACGACGAATAACCAAAACCCAGTCATCTATCAATTACAGCAAAAAACAAATCAATTAAAAGTAAAACATTTGAAAATAATTTCAATAAATGCCAACTCAATAATTTCAAACCAAAAAAGATACAGTATGCTAACCCTAATAAATAAAGAAACCCTCGACATCGTACTCATCTCAGAAACAAAATTGAACAAAAAACACAAAGTACACTTCAAAAACTACTCTATGATAAGACGCGACAGACCGAACGCTAGTCAAGTAGGAGGAACAGCAATCCTAATAAAAAACCCTCTAAAGTTCAAAACAATCCAAAACGACAAAATAATAAGTTTCAAAATCTTAGAAACAACGATCATAAAAATAAAAATAAGCAATAAGGAAAACCTATTTATCACGGCAGCCTACGCAACCTACGGAAATCAAAAAGAATTTAACGACGAATTCAACAATCTCTTTGAACTTTTACAGCTAGACAAACAGGAAAACTACTATATAATAGCGGGCGACCTTAATGTAAAACATACAAGCTGGAAAAACGAACTTAACAATACGAGAGGAAACTTCATTAGGAACTGGCTAGACAATAAAAGCATACACTACAAAACAAACCTTTACAGCTCCGAGCTACCCTCTTACCCAAAAGCAGGCTCATACCTGGACATATGCCTAGCAGACGCGCGACTAAAATTCCAAGATTTACGACCAAATAACACTCTCAAAACCCTAGACTATGACAGCGACCATAACGCCATAGATTTTCAGATAACCAAGAACACATCGAACTTCCTAACACTTGAAACATAGACCGAAACTCCCAAGTTCAATTACAAAAAGACAGACTTTTTTTTTATTTGGTAAATTATTTACAATAAATTCTGCTGGAGAATTTTAAGTAACTTCATTTGGCGCGGAACAGTAACTTGGATTATAATAATTTATATTATGATTGATTCTAGTTTAATGCTTCAATCTAAAGGGTATTTTCTTTTTAGTCTGCGGGTCTGATCCGTCGTGTCGAGTAGTTGGATGACTAAAGGGTTGCGATGGTTGTTGACTCTTGTGTTATATCTGCATTTGAACTTGTATATTTCTTCTTTGACTGTGGGTATCTTGAGGTCGCGGTGGATTGTTTCGTTGGTGACATACCAGGGTGCATTTAATAAGGATCTTAGCGTTTTCGATTGGAAGCGTTGAAGTATTTCAATGTTGGAATTACTTGCTGTTCCCCATAGTTGGATTCCGTAGGTCCAGACTGGTTTTATTACGGTCTTATAGAGGGTAATTTTGTTCTGTGTACTTAGGTTAGAGCTAGTATATTGGTTTTCCAGGTTTAGGTATAAGGGTAATCAGTGAAATTTTCCAGGCCTTAGGATAAAACGACAGACTGGAAAAAGTTCCAAAACCTACTGAAACAAAACTCCGACCTAAAGATCTTTTTTTTTTTTTTTTTGATTAACGTGGAGAAAATCCGCACGGTCACCAGGCCGCTTCTGGGGAAAGCGGCGTGGTAGTGCCGGACTCCAACCGATTAAAACCTCCACGATGACCATCTCGGCTGCGATCGAGAGGGGCCCGGGAGCCGGTGCGGCGACACACCGCCCCCCCCTCGCGCACAATACATCGCCTAATGGAGCGGTGTGCAGCCATGTCACACCGCGCCTCATCGCCAGAGCCGCCGTGCCAGGCAGTCCGGTTCCCCTACCGGACCGCTTGGCGGCTCCGGGGCGCTGAGTTGCCAGCGCCTAAATTTGAACCACTCCAGGGGGCGCACCGGACCTAGCGCGCCCAGAGACGCCGCCTGATTCTTTCAGGGTGGGAGTTCCGCACCCTCACCCTCTCCGCAGCCTCTTTCCGAAGCATAACCCGCTCGCAAAAGGAAGTCACGGCCCCCCTCCTTCTCTCACTCGCCAACAGAGCCGCGAGGATCGCCGACGGCCGGTTTCCGCGATGAGGTCGTGGCGTGGCAGCACCCACACCGGGCAGTGCTCCAGCGTGTGCTGCGCCGAGTCCACGCTCGCATCGCAGTGGTGGCAACGCGCGGTCGCCTCTTCCTTGATTCGGTGCAGGTACTCAACGAAGCAACCATGCCCGGTGAGCACATGCGTCATCCTGTAGGTCAGGGGAGGCCCGCCACCGTCCAACCAAACATCCCAGTTTGGAAGGACGGCCCCGAGAACCCTTAACCCCGGAGCGCCCGGTCTCGTGTCGAGGTCGGCGCGCCATCTGTCGAGTCCGAACTCTAACGTCGGCGCTCACCGGGCCAACCCCGCCCGACAGACACCGAGTGTAGAGATAAATCTCGCGACATCTCAGGGCCTGTAATTCAAACGGGGGAAACCCAGCGGGCACCGCCGCTGCCGCCCCCGAAATGGTGCGGAAACCCCTCACTACCCTGATGGCCACCGTCCTGTGCAGCCTTCTGACCACCAGGAGACTGCGACGGTTAGCCATCAGCTCCTTCGCCCAGATCAGAGCTCCGTAGAGGAGTCTCGATCGGACCACGCCGGCATACAGCCGGCGCACCCCGCCGCCGGGCCCGCCCAGCCGAGGGAGCAAGCGCTCCAAGGAGTTCGCTGTCACCTCGACAGACGGCACCAGGCGCTCGAAGTGAGCGCCGAAGGTCCAGTGGCTGTCGAGGGTCAGGCCCAGATACTTGATGCTGGTTCCGACCCTGATCTCAGCCCCCTCCAGCCTCAGGTGATAGCACGCTGGAGGCGTCCCGTGATCAGCCCTGCGGGAAAACCACATCACCCTCAACCCCAATCTCTTGGAGTCGGCGACCACACAGGCCACCGCCAGCTCTGCCAGACGGACCGCTCTACCCCATGCCGTGTCCCAGACCAGCACCAACGTGTCGTCGGCGTAGCATGTCAGCGCCGAGTCCGGAGGAATCGGCTCCCGCAGCACCGCGTCGTGCGCGATGTTCCACAGCAATGGGCCCAACACCGAGCCCTGCGGGACCCCGCGGTGCACCGCCCTCCCAGTTATCCCCCCGCCCCGGACAGTGTAGACGATGCTCCTGTCCCGGAGGGACGCCCGAACCACACCCCGCAGGTACACGGGTAGCCGATGGAACTCGAGGGCCCGTCATATCCTGTCCCAGGGAATCCTGTTGAAGGCGTTTACCACGTCCAGCGACACCGCCACCGCCACTCAACCACGCCGCTGCACCTCCTCTACGAAGAAGCGAACACGGGCAACAGCGTCGGCCGTAGACTGCACCCTTCGGAAGCCGAACTGGCCGTCGTGCAGCCCGGGAACACCCCGGAACAGATGCGACTCGAGGCGGGCAGCCACCACTCTCTCCAGTAGCTTGCCAGCCTCGTCCAAAAAGCATACAGCCCGAAAGGCGGAAGGCGAATCTGGAGAGCGTCCCGGCTTCGGCAGCAGGACCATCCGTCCCTCCTTCCACGAAACGGGGAATTCGTCCCGAGACAGGCATCCGGTGAACAGACGCATTAGTCTCGGGGCCAAGGTCCCGGCGACGTCCTTCCATAAGCGGGATGGGACTCCGTCGGGACCCGGGGCTTTCCGAGCTCCGATCTTCCCGACAGCCTCCGCCAATTCCTCCTTGGTGACTCCCAATTCCGAGCTCCAGCCTCCCGCAGTGACACGTGGTTCTTCCTCCGGCGATTGAGGTTCGCGCTCCACCTCCTCGGTAAGTCTGCCATCTTCCTCGCCCGCCGCTCCCGGGAATAGGGTCCCGACAACCTCCTCCAGAAACCGGGGATCCATGCTCTCCGTTGCGGGAGGCGCCCATGGACGGAGTTTATTTAGCACCATCTTGTAAGGGCGCCCCCAGGGATCAGAGTGGACGCTGGCCAGAAACTCCTCTCAAGCCCGCCTCTTCGCGTCCTTGATGGCTCGCTGCAGGGGTCTCCACGCTTCGTGGTAGGCCCCGTACAGATGGGCTACCGCGGCTTCATCCACCTGCCGCATACTGCGGGATCTGGCATACTGGCGCCGGGCGCGGATGCACGCTTCGCGGAGACGAGCGATTTCCTCGGACCACCAGTACACCGCGCCAGCGCGACGCGGGTGTCCCGAGCGCGGCATACACGAATCGCAGATCGCGTGCATGTCGTCCCTCAGCCGGACCGCTCCCGCCTCCGCGCCTTCGTCGGTCGGGGATTACTCCGACCAGGCGATGTCCATAGCGGCCGCTGACATGAAGTCCTCGTCGCGGTTGGTCATTGCCCACCGCGGGAATCTTCTTCTCCTTCCCGATGAGCCGATGGGTCCGCGCGCCCCGTGCGAACGGTCGCCCATTGCGCCATCAACCTCCACCTTCATCAGAATGTAGAGGTGGTCCGAGAGGGTCTCCTCCGGGGACACGGCCCAACCGGAAACACGGCAGGGTTCGCCCACGTGAGGTCCACTATGGACTCGCCCGCGAAGCCACGCACGTTCTGGACGGTTCATAATCCGGAGATCGAGTGCGGCTGCCCAGTCCTGCACGTCGTGCCCCCTCCCGTTGGTCCTGCGGGAGCTCCATGCCGTTGAATGGGCGTTGAAGTCCCCGAGGACCAGTGACGGACAGGCACCCAAGCGCCTCACGCAAGTCGAGAGTCCGCCCAGGAAGGAGGCGTACTCCGTCCGGCCGATGTTGGGCGACACGTAAACGGCCACCACGGCCAAGTCACCCCATTTCACGGCCACGAAGCCCTGTCCTCGCTCGATCACCAAGCAGGGGGGGCCTCCCGCGGTCCCAGTCCAGAATATGGCGACCAAGCCGGTCAGATCCCCAGCGCCCCGTGACGCATCGGGAACGCTGTATGGTTCGGCCACCGCTGCCAACCCGATACACCGCTCCGCCAAGGTCTGCAACATTAAGTCCAGAGCCCGGCGGGAGCGGTTAAGATTGCACTGCAAGAGCAGCTGTCCTCCTCTTCTTCCTCCGCTTACGTCGGGGAAGGCTCCGTCTCCATAGCCTCCTCCGGGCCGTTTCCCTCGCAGTCGGTGCGTCCGACTTCTCCATCTTCTCTTCTGGCCTTCGTGGGACCAATGATGGCGGCGTGGCTTTTCCCCTCGTCGCTGCGTTCCCATCGTTGCCTGGAGCGGTCCTTACCTCCTGTGCAGCCCTTTTCTTACGGACCGGCGGTTCGCAAGCCAGTGAACCCATGCGGTGTGACGCGGGCAGCCCAAGGTCCGTGCACACTGGACACTTGGGTACTCGCGCCGAGCAGTCCCTGGCGCGATGTCCTTCCGCCCCACATCGGTAGCAGCGCTCTGACCGGTCTACCGTCGACGTGCAGTCCCGGCGTACGTGACCCGATTCCATGCACCTGAAGCAGTTGAGACGGCGCGCCGGGAGGGGGGAGACCCTCGCCGCTGACCAACCTATATTAATCCTCCCTCCGCTGATTTTTCTGGCCACTGTCAACGGGCAGCGTAGCCACACCGACCCGAAGCTCCGAGGAGTGGAGCGTATGACTCCCACGCTGACCTCGTCGGCACGGCAGCCCCCGGCCTCGGCAACAGCGGCCACCACCTCTTCCGGGGTAACTGAGTCCTCCAGTCCGGTCACTCTTAGCACGGCCGTCCTACGCGGCACAGCCACCTTCGCGGGCCAGTCCTTTAGCGCGGCCGCCATCCGCTCGGCTAGTCCCGATGATTTGTTCCCGGCGTCCTGGCCTGAGATCTCGAACAGCAACGCCCCCGTGATCACCTTTCTCGGTCTTAACTCCGCGATGCCGATTTCGGAGAGCTTAATCTCCCTTTTCACCACCGACATCGCATCCCTGTACGTGAAGCCCGAGCCGTCCCTCACAGTGAGGGATACCGCGGCACTCCGCGGGGGTCGGGGAAGGCCTGGCGCTTCTTTACCGCGCGCGTCCCGCTCGACAACGCTACGTCCCTTCCCCGTCCCGGTAGCTCCCCCTCCGCCGTCGCCACCCGCTCCCCGCACGAGTTCTCTCCCCGTGCGGGTTCGCACCGAAGGCCGAGCGGCCACCTCCGCGAAAGTCCTCGCCTTTGATCCGCCAACGCCGGCCGCCCCCCCCCCCCCCGGGCGCCGGGACACCAGCCTGCAGCGTCGACGACGGCA
Source organism: Bombus sibiricus (assembly GCA_014737505.1). NCBI lineage: Eukaryota > Metazoa > Arthropoda > Insecta > Hymenoptera > Apidae > Bombus > Bombus sibiricus. Next base: position 1,145 of record JACXIM010008924.1, on the reverse strand, counting down.
GAGATGACGATACCTGTCCCCCGGTTCTCGCGCCCTCGGTCGGTACACGGACCGTTGGAAGAGGCTGCGCCGCTGGTTTTCTGTTCTTTCGCCTCGCTCTTCCTTTTCCTCCTCCTACAACGGTGGTGAATCCTGCCTCATCGGCCGACGACTCCATAGTCGACCGCGAGGTGTCCCTTGCCGGCCGCGAACCTGCCTGCACGGTTCTTGCGGCGGCGGCAGCGTCCGTAGCAGAGAGGGCCGCTCCCCCTGGCATAATTTCTCGTCACAATTCCTCTATCTTACGAAAGAAAAGGATCTTCAGATCCTCTAGCGAATCACGGGAGCCCGGACCACCGAATCTGTCCGCTATCTTCTCTTTTTTTGCATATCTCCCCAACCCGTCGGGACAGCGGAAGCGGCGCGAGGCTGGCCAGGGGTGTGGGAGAGGTGGGGGAGGGAGACCCATAATCTCTCCCGTTAGGGCACCGAGGTCGCTTCCCTTCGCCCCCCTCCTAGAGGTGATCCCCACCTCATGTCCTTCACCATCATTATAACCGGCCCTTGCTACCCACTCTCTGCGTTCCTTGGTCAGCCGTTCTACCGTCACTTGGAGACGACTGACCTCGCTTTCCAGATGTCGCACCTTCCTCCGCAGGTATGCGCCGTCCTCCTCTTCTCGACCGTGAGTCGGTTCCGCGTCATTGACAGTCCCTTGTTTGTTGATCGGACCGATTCTCCTTTCGTCCTGCCGTGCATCGTCGCTTCCATCGGCACCGCCGCGGACGGTAGGGGCGGCAGCGGCCGCAGCGGCGGTCCCGGCGTCCGCCCCGCACCTCGCGCCCCTCTTTTTCCTTTTGTCGGGGCCGTCAGCCACGCGGGGTCCGAATCCCCCGCGGACGTGTCCCCCCGCCGCGTACGACATCCCGTGCCTCCGCTGCGACCGCTTGCGGCGGAGGCGTTACCGTCTGCGGACCCGGCAATCCAGCGGTACGACCGCTTGCCGAGCGCGCTCGTGACGGTCGAGGAAGAAGAACACGACGACATTTCATCGTCGGATCCCCCCCCCCCCTCCGCCGCCACGCCGCCGCCGCATCCCGCCCCACGAAGATCCCAGGCCGGTCGCAACGTCGGGTTCACCCGACCCCACCGCCCCGAGGCCTTCC
>JACXIM010008923.1:0-13765 GCA_014737505.1 Bombus sibiricus | reverse complement strand
GCGACACAGTTTTCCTTTTGTTACTGTTACGTCGTGCAAGACATCGGCACTCCATCCCTTGCTACCTGGCAGCCACCGGCCTGTTTATAGTCGTCACGACCCTCAATAGACCCAAGGACCCGCCATAAAACGTTCCCTTTTTAATCACTTGTTTTCATACATGTTTGTCAGTCAACCTGATTATCCGGAAGGAATTTCCAAGTCGGTAAGAGTTCGATTTATGTCTAGATTTCGGGAAAGGTCTTTGAGTTTATGAGGCGTCCATACTATTACGGAGAAAGCTAATATGTCCCTAACGGGCCCGCTGGGTTTTCCATGAACAAGGTCACCCACGATCCACGTTGGTAAGAGACTTCTTCATTAGCGTGGGTCATAACCAATCGACATCGCGGATCGTTACCCTCACTTCCTTAACCGAAAGTGTGCGTAAAGAATGCAGGTCTTTGGTTAAAAGGAACACCCATACCGAGTTCCTCCGTGATCAGTACTGAACGAAACAAGACTTCTTCTTGTACCTCAGGGGAGTCAACTGGGACTTCGTCTAACACTTACTTATTCTTCACCGTTAGAGTAGTCTACCTGTCAATACCGAGTTTTTATCCTTAACTCAATCACATACATAACTCATATATACGCATCAGTGTAACTATACTCCTTACGAAGTTGTTGGAATAAACAGTAATTTACATCTTTTCATTCAGTGTGAATTCAGTTGAACCACCCCTATTATCGTAACAGAAATCAGGGGATCGATCATTTCGTGGCGTCGATTATCTAATCGTAACGGGAATTTACGGCTCCCGTTGACGTGTTTCTCGCGATCGCGTCTCTCCGCGAATGGTCGAATAAACAGTTACTCTGTTCAACCTTGTTTCTCACGTCCCCATTCCTTTTTCCAACCTCGACCATTGGAGGAGAAGTTGTAGAGACGTTAACCTCAACGGGCCTTTCAACCTGCCTCCTACCTTTACACCCTTTCTCATTTGATAATGTCATCAACTTTTTCCAGACACTGTCCGATTTATTGGAGGCCGAGACGGCTAATTCCCTAATCTTCGGGTCCCTTTTAGAAATTAAATGAAGTCTAGACACCGCAACTTTCATCTCCCGATAGGCGTCCTTCATGAGGGTTATCTCTTCCCATTCGCTGGATCTGACTAACACGCAGTCTTCTCTATTCTGCTCAGCTCTCGTTGTGTTCCTTTCGTTCGTTAGCGCTGCTCTGATAAGTGGTTCCCTCGAGCGCTTAGTTCTGTTTGCCATTGGAGTACTGTAGCAGCTACTCTCCTATACGGGGATTTGTCCTCTAGCTCGTGTGCCTCTACAGAAGTAACAGTATATAAAGGGAGATGTACCCATTATTAAATAATTATATATGTTTGATAAGTAGTTATTGTTAGCTACAACTTATGTTGATTATTATTTTCTTATTGTACGTGTGCTATCATTTCGTTCTTAAAATACAACAATTTTTTTTTGTTGCACACTAAACCTCATAATATTTTTAATTATTTTCAACGAACCGCATATTCTAAGCTCATAATGTTTTGATATTATACGTTACAGACGAAAAACTACACGCGTCATTGAGAAATTAAAGACAGCACACCTGGGCTACTTTTTGGCGAAGAGTGTACACTAATATTACGAGCAGGCATAATATAGGGGACGTGATGAATAAGATAAATGAAATTAAATATTAAGCGCTTGGAGTAAGTTAAGTGAATCTGAATATTACGAGTTTACGACAATTGAAATTAAGAATTAGCGACGCAGCTAAGAGCGATTAATATTCCTGTAATTAGATCCTAATTGTTAGCGACGGGAATTAACGTGTAAAAACTAATGTCAGATGATAATTCATTCAGGTAACTTAATTTAATGTAAATGTTTGGGACAATGAGTCTACCACATAATAATGCAAGGAAAACACCTGCAGATGAGATCATAAAGAAATACTATTTTTTAGTTTTACTAAGCTTTACTAAGTAATATATATATTTGTTGTACTAAGAATTTAAGGAAGGAATATGGTGCAAATGGAACAAAAACATCACCTGACAATTGTCCTACTCGCTAGCCACATTTTATCAAACTGTTTCGCTGTTATATTAGAAACAAAACATGATTTTCCATTTTTCCTTGATGCTTTCCTTAGCACAAGTTTGGTTAACTAATTTTATGAAACCGTATTTTGAATTATCACTTCGTGTAGCAAAATCCAATTCAGTCGCACGAGCCATGGAACTTAACAAGGTGAATGTTGATAAATTTTTTCATCCGTTTCATGACCTTGTAGACAAGCATAAATTTCGACCATACAAGATTTTCAACGTCGACGTGACAAGTATCACGATAGTACAAGAAAAGCGATCTCAAATTATCGGTTTTAAAGACAGAAGACAGGTTGGTATAGCCAGTTAGCGACAAAAGAAGACAGCGTTCCATAGCTGTCATCTGGATCGTTTCCTCAGGAAATTATATTCCTTTGTTATACATTTTTTCAAGAGTTTGGGAAATAAAATAACTGGACCAACGATTCTATCATTTAAAATTCTTGTTCGAGTATTTGCTAGAAATTACGTTTGGGGATTTGATTCTTAACACGTCTGGATTTTCACTTGCCGAGAAACGTTCATTATGCATATCCACCGTTCTATATTTACTGAATGAGCCCTTGTCCGTAAATAATATTTTCACAGGAAAATTACAGTTCCACTAAATTTTGCGAGACATCCATCTGCAAAATTCTCTCTTCTCGGGAAATCTTCCACATTCAATCCTTGAACTTTTCGACAACTGTACGGGTGTAGCTTTTCTTTCTTCAATGCTATCCACATGATTCTTGATATCTTCTTCTGCAGCGTAACCCATGTTTAGCGTAGGATTTTAGCTGAACACGCTGCGATGTTCTATACTCACGGTCTGAGTCGTCTTGTTGAATAGTCGGATTTCACAGGTTTTAATGTACTTGCATCTAACCATTGCACCACAATCGCAGCATTCAACGCTCAACTCAGAACTGGCACGGACTAGGGGAATCCGACTGTCTAATTAAAACAAAGCATTGCGATGGCCCCCAGGGGTGTTGACGCAATGTTATTTCTGCCCAATGCTCTGAATGTCAACGTGAAGAAATTCAAAAAAGCGCGGGTAAACGGCGGGAGTAACTATGACTCTCTTGGGGAGAGCTAGCATGCCGCTGTATAACGGTCGTGCTGTGGATCTCTGGGAGTTTTATAGTTGCTCAGGGGCAGGGAGACTTTGATCTTGCCTGCCCAAGTCGCACTCCTACCTCCTCGTGGTACCGCCGGTAACATGCCCGCCGCATCAGCGTGGGGAAGTATCCTCCCGCATGCGGCGTGCGTGGCTAAATGGAGTGCGGCGACGAAGGAGCGAGAGATAAAATATGATCAATCGGCTTGCCGATCAACGGTTGCTTGCAACCGTGAAGACCTGGAATAATACTATTGTTAAAACAAGGAAATCGTGGCTGATAACGACTGGAACGTTTATGGCTTTGATTTGGATACGATTGGAAAAATGTTCAGATCAAATTAACGAAGTAAAATTCGATAATGAAAACATTAAAGCCTCGGACGCAGCGCCTCTCGGTCCCGGAGGCGTTGTAGCGGATTCTTCCGCTCTGGATGGGACCATTGTTGACGACTTGGCTATGTCCACGGACATGATTTTCGGCATCACGGTTCCACTCGTGGGTAATCAGGTTGCCTGTCCGGTCTGTGAAAAAAGGGAAATTCACCTTTTCTTCGTGTCGTTATCGGACCTGGACAGGCACATTTATCAACATCACACGGGGGCCCTCATCCATTGGATATGCTCGTATTGTCAAAGAAGCTTCCCGAAGCTTCATGGGGCTAGGTGCCACATATCGAAGTGTAGTGGCCCTAATCAGAGAACAGAAGGAACATACAAATGTGAAGCTTGCCCCATGAGTTTCGGGACGCAGAGAGGGCTCTCTACCCACGAGCGGCATGCGCACCCTGCCGTACGTAATATTAAAAGAAGGGGCACGGACCCCCCTGATCCCAGTAAATGGACTAAGGCCGAGGTAGCCCTCCTGAAGGAGCTCTGGGAGACTTATAAAGATCAGAAGTATCCCAACAAAATGATTAGCCAAATCCTCACTAGTAAAACTGTGGATCAAATTAAATATCAAAGAAGGAAACTAAAATTGACTAGTGAGCATCCGAGCCGTTAGGACGCTACCCTGGTGACAGAGGGAGGGTGCGATCCCGTTGATCCAGGCATTGCGCGCTCAGAAGAGCCTGGAATCGGTGGGACTAATAATATGGAGTCAATCTATGAATGGAGACTCCAAATAGAAGATGAAATAAAGGCGTCAACTGACGTACCCCCTGTTTTAAGGGAGGTTTATAATCAGTTGTTAAAAATCTGGGTCGATTATAAGGACCTCAATGAGGCCCTTAAGGAACAAATTGATACCTTTATCAGCACATCTCTATATGGAGCGATTAAAAGTTTAAATAAAAATGAAATAAAGAAACAAGAAACCAAAGTATATTGTCGGAAACAAACAATAAAAAAGAAAAAGAACAGGAATTCGAGGAAGCGGTACTCCTATGCGCGTTGCCAGGAGTTGTTCCACGAATGTCCTAAGAGGTTGGCTGATGTTGTAATTAATAACGATCGAGCATACCTGGAACCGACCAGGCAGCCACCTGAAGCTGCGGAAGTTAAGAGGCTCTAGGAGGATTTATGGGGCCAGACAGGTCCGTTGCACGCCCCAATCCCTGGAGGTAGAGTCTCTGAGCTGTCCTTGAGCGAGATCTTCCCGCCTGTAACTGCTGAGAATGTGGCGGAGAGAATTAGTAAAATGAGGAAAAAGGCTGCGGCAGGGTCAGACGGCTTCACAAAAGAACATCTAATGATTCCTGGTCTGCCCACTATCTTGGCAAGACTTTTTAATATCTTATATTGGAGTTCCTATTTTCCCTCCGCTTGGAAGGTTAATAGAACTACCTTAATTCCCAAAATAAACATGCCTAGCAGCCAGGTCGAGAATTGGAGGCCTATAACTATAAGCCCCATTCTCGGCCGAATTTTCTTCTTCATCCTCGACGGCAGGATCAGAGGAGGTGTTGTGTTGAATCTAAGACAGAAGGGTTTTACATCCGAAAATGGGTGTAAAATCAATATAGACTTATTGAATTCTGCCTTAAATCATAGTAAAAGGAACAAAGGGGGGATATTCACAATTGTGGATATCTCCAAGGCATTTGACACAATACCCCACTCGGCATTAAAACCGTACCTGGCGAGGAAGAGTGTGTCGGCCCCTATATTGGAACTAGTAGAAAACATGTATAAAGGTAATAGTACGATCATAAAATCTAATGGAAACATAGGGGTCGAAATTAAGACCCTTAGAGGAGTCAAGCAGAGTGACCCTCTGTCACCGCTGCTGTTTAATTTATGCCTGGAGCCACTGTTGGAGAAGATCGAGGAGGAAACCAGTGGCATTAACGTTAACGAGTCAGGAAAAGTACCTGTTCTGGCCTTCGCTGACGACGTCGTGTTGCTCGGCGCAGATGAAGGAGAAGCACAGCGCCAGGTGGGCGTCTTCCACGAGTATCTGAATGGCTTGGGTATGACCATCTCTCGGGACAAAAGTCAAACATTCCAGGTGGTCGCCAAGAAAGACATCTGGTTCATAAAGGAGCCCACCATCAGGCTTGGGCATGCAAATATTCCCTACTGTTGATCCCGATCACGCCTTCAGATACTTAGGCGCCAAGATGGGGCCTTGGAAGGGCGTCCATTGTGGCGTCATAGTGCCCGAGATTCTGAGCGTGGTGAGAAGGGTCAGAAAATTCTCTCTCAAACCATGCCAGAAGATCGAACTATTAACTAAATACATATTCCCCAGATATATTTATAATCGATTAGTGAATCCGCCGGATGACAGCGTCTTAAGATTGCTGGACAGTGAGGTCAGATAGGAGGTTAAGGCCATATTCCATCTTGTGCCTTCGACTGCCACTGGATTTTTCTATGCCCCCAAGTCTTGCGGTGGGCTAGGGTTACCGAGATTTGAACATCTCGTGAAGCTCGGTACCCTAAAAAGTGCTATAAATATGAAGAACTCGATTGATCCAGCAATCTCCAGTTTAATAGATGAAGACTGTGACAAGAAATTAAAGAAAATAGCCAACTCCCTAAGGATCAATTGGCCAGCCTCTATAGAGGACATTGAAAAGGCGCGAAAGAGACTTAAAGCCTCTTATGTAAAACAGTGGGCTGAACTGAGGAGTCAGGGACAAGGTGTTCTTGACTTCTCAAGGAACAAGACTGGTAACGTGTGGCTGGAGGAATATGATCTGCACAGGCCATCGAGATTCATCGATGCCCTGAGACTCAGGACTAACACCTTTGGTACAAGAACGGTATTGGCACGGGCCGACAAGAAGATAGAAGTATCCTGTAGAAAATGTCGTGCCCAGCCTGAGACCCTTGGACACATATTAGGGCTGTGCCACTACACCAAAGGCCTGAGAATCAAGAGGCACGATGAGGTGAAGTCGATCCTCGCCGACAAGCTGAGCAAGAATAATGATGTGTTTGTCGAGCCTTCAGTGAAGGTGGGGGGGCGGGTAATCTGTTTAAGCCTGACCTCGTAATAAAAGCAGAAAAAGAAAAGACCGAGAATACCTACCTCGCCTCAACCATCTTAAAGAGAAATTCAGCGTTAGCGAAGGTGAGGTTTTGCCCGTGGTCTTGGGCAGTATAGGCGCCATAACGCCCAACACTGAAAGAGTAATCCTAGCCATGGGTATCGCACGTCACGAAATTAAAACGATTATTATGAATGTTTTGCACATCGAGATGTGCAACATATTTATGGATGACAACTAAATAACCCAGAATTATTACATTTTATTCTATACTTTTTTTTTTTTTATTAACGTGGAGGAAATCCGCACGGACACCAGGCCGCTTTTAGGGAAAGCGGCGTGGTAGTGCCGGACTCCAACCGACTAAAACCTCCACGACGACCGTCTCGGCTGCGATCGAGAGGGGCCCGGAAACCGGTGCGACGACAAACCGGGCCCCCTCCGCGCACAATACATCGCCTAATGGAGCGGTGTGCGGCCATGTCACACCGCGCCTGGTCTCCAGAGCCGCCGTGCCAGGCAGTCCGGTTCCCCTATCGGACCGCTTGGCGGCCCCGGGCGCTCAGTTGCCAGCGCCTAAATTTGAACCACTCCGGGGGGCGCATCGGACCCAGCGCGCTGCGAGACGCCCGCGTCTCCCGCCGCGACCGCACCTTCCGCCGCGCCCCCGCCGCCTAATTCTTTCGGGGTGAGAGCTCCGCACCCTCACCCTCTCCGCAGCCTCCTTCCGAAGCATAACCCGCTCGCAGAAGGAAGTCACGGCCCTCCTCCCTCTCTCACTCGCCAACAGAGTCGCGAGGATCGCCGACGGCGAGAGATCCCACCCGATTTTCGCGATGAGGTCGTGGCGCGGCAGCGCCCACGCCGGGCAGTGCTCCAGAGTGTGCTGCGCCGAGTCCACGCTCGCATCGCAGTGGTGGCAACGCGCGGTCGCCTCTTTCCCGATTCGGTGCAGGTACTCACCGAAGCAACCATGTCCGGTGAGCATCTGTGTCACCCTGTAGGTCAGGGGAGGCCCGCCACCGTCCAACCAAACATCCCAGTTTGGAAGAACGGCCCCGAGAACCCTCAACCCCGGAGTGCCCGGTCTCGTGTCGAGGCCGGCGCGCCATCTGTCGAGCAATACTCGCCGAGTCCGAACTCTAACGTCGGCGTCCACCGTGTCAACCCCGCCCGACAGACCCCGAGTGCAGAGATATATCTCGCGACACCTCAGGGCCTGCAATTCAAACGGGGGAAACCCGGCGAGCACCGCCGCTGCCGCCCCCGAAATGGCGCGGTAACCTCTCACTACCCTGATGGCCACCGTCCTGTGCAGCCTCCTGACCAGCAGGAGACTGCGACGGTTAGCCATCAGCTCCTTCGCCCAGATCGGAGCTCCATAGAGGAGTCTCGATCGAACCACGCCGGACATTTTATTCTATACTATGTATATATTTATTCTTTTTTGTTATTATTTATTTGTTATATATTTGTTATATATATTTGTTATATATATTTGTTATATATATTTATATGCAATTATTATATATATCTCGTTCGACTAACTGTTTGCCGTTAATTGCTATGCAATTCTAAGGCAAATACAGTTTTTTTAAATGAATACGAGAGGCTTCCTCGGAAGTATGGGCCACATTTTTGAGTTTCCACAGTGAAAAAGGTAGAGCTAGCATACCGCCTTAAAACGGTCGTGTTGTGGATCTCTGAGAGACCCATAGTTGCTCAGGGGCAGAGCGATTTCGATCTCGTATGCCCAAGTCGCACTCCTACCTCCCAGTGGTACCACCGGTAACGTGCCCGCAGCGTGCGTAAGTATCCCCCCGGATGCGGCGTGCATGGCTAAATGGAGTGCGGCGACAAAGGAGCGGAAGACGAGAAATTAAATAAATCGGCGTGCCGATCAAACGGTTTTTACCGTGAAGAAAAGGGACTCAATTTCATCTATTAAAGGAATCCGTTCCTTTGTGTTATGCTTGATAACGACTGGTAATTAAAGGCAAATGAGATGGATACAATTGGATTTGACGTTAAGATCACACATTATTACTATACATAATTAATAAAAGGAACATGAATGCCTCGGACGCAGCGCTTCTCGGTCCTGGAAGCGCTGTGGCGGATTTATCCGCTATGGAGAGGACTATGGATGATGAGTTGGCTACGTCCCCGAAAACGAATTTGAAGATAATGGTGCCACTAATTGGGGATAGGGTGGCTTGTCCGGTCTGTGAGAAGAGGGAAGTTCACCTCTTCTTCATGACACTTTCAGATTTGGACAAGCACCTTTGTCTGCATCATATAGATGCCCCGATTTAGTGGGCTTGCGGTCAGTGTGGGAGAAGCTTCCCGAGCTTCATGGACCTACATGGAGCTACATGAGACCAAATGCCATCTAGCTAAATGTAAGGGCATAAATTAAATTAATGAGGATCCATATAAGTGTGAAGTTTGTCCAATGAGCTTCGCTTCTCAAAGAGGACTCTCCACAGACGAACGGCATGCGCACCCTGCCGTTAGAAACGAGAAAAGAAGGGGAACGGACCTCCGCAAGTAAATTATGGGCAGTAGAAGAGGTAACGCTCCTGAGGGAGCTCGATGAGAAGTTTAAAAATCATAGACATCCAAATATAGAAATTAGCAAAGTCCTCACGAGCAAGTCGATCGAACAAATTAAATATAAAAGGAAAAATATGAAAATTAATTACGAGGACTTGAGCACTTAGGAGGTTGCCCGGGTGACAGAGGGAGGGTGCGATCCCGTTAACTCAGGCCATGCGCCGCGGTATAGTATGATCGAATTAAACAATGAATCAATTGATAAGTGGCGGCGCAACCTGATAAAAGCAATTGAGCAGACTTCCGAAGTCCCCCCTCCCATTAGGGAGTTGTATAATAAATTAAAGGGAATTTGGATAAAATTTGGCACCAGTGACCAAAGTGTTTTAACCAATAAGATAGATCAATTTGTCGGCACAATTCTATATAAAGCCTTGATAAATAGCAACACGGAAGAAGAGGGAGACAGGCCCCGTCAAAGCAACGGAAAAGGTAACAATACCAAAAGTAAAGATAATAGAAATACTAATAACAAAAGTAAGAAAGGAAGCAATCAGCGAAAGAAATACATGTTTGCACGTTGCCAGGACATGTTCTGCAAATGTCCTAGGAAACTAGCTGATATCATTATCAACAACGACATGGCCTATTTAGCCCCAGCCAGACAACCTCCTGAAGCAAGAGAGGTGGAAAAATTATACAAAGATTTATGGGGGAAGAACGGACCACAAGACCCCCCAATACCCTCCGTACGAAATGGCGCTTCAGGAGGGTTTATTCATGAATACTTTACACCTGTATTCGCCGAAGAAATTAGTGAGAGGTTAAAGAAAATTAAAAACAAGACAGCCGCAGGCCCGGATGGCTTGCAAAAGAAACACCTGTTAATTCCGGGTCTGGCGGAATTATTGGCACTCTTATTCAACATCTTATGTTTAATCTCTCACTTCCCAATTAGTTGGAAAGAGAATAGGATCACGTTGATTCCAAAGCCAAATAAAGATGCAAGCAGGGCCGAGAACTGGCGGCCTATTACGATTGGTCCTATAATTGGGAGAATGTTGTCTTCCATTCTTGATAAGAGAATAAGAAGGGGCATCGTACAGAATTTAAGGTAGAAGGGCTTTACAGCCGAAAGTGGCTAAATTTACTAAAGTACTAAAATTACTGGACAATGAAATCAGGCAGGAGGTCAAAGGGATTCTTCACTTAGTACCTTCTACCGCGATTGGATTCTTCTATACTCCCAAAGTTAATGGAGCATTAGGGCTGCCGAGATTTGAGCACCTAATTAAACTCCGCGCCCTAAAAAGTGCAATAAAGATCAAAAACTCAATTGATCCAGCAGCAGCTAGCCTTATAGATGACACCACGGATTTGAAACTAAAGAAAATGGCCAACTCCTTGAGGATTAATTGGCCGGCTACTTCCGAAGACATCGAAAAGGCTAAAAAGAGATTAAAAAGAGAGCATATTAAGCAATGGGCAGAACTAAAAAGTCAAGGTCACGGAGTGACTGACTTTGCTAAAGATAAAGCTGGCAACGTGTGGCTGAAAGAATATCACCTGTTGAAACCGTCTCGCTACATTGACGCCATTAAAATGAGAATCAATACATTCGGCAATAGAACTACCCTAGCAAGGGCCGAGAAAAACATTGATGTTATGTGCAGAAGGTTGCATGCCCAGCCCGAAACCCTAGGACATATATTGGGGTTATGCATACACACAAAAGGACTGAGAATTAAGAGGTATGACGAGGTTAAAAATTTCCTCGCCAAAAAATTAGAAGCTCAAAATGAGGTATTTGTCGAGCCATCCATTAAGATTGGGCATAATCTGTTCAAGTCCGACCTTGCAGTAAAAAACGATGTGCGGGTTCTCGTAGTCGACGTAACAGTCCGCTAAAAGAATAGAGATTATCTCCAGAAAGCAGCCAGAGAAAAGATCGACAAGTACCTCCCTTGTCTGAAAGAACTGGAGAGCAAATATGGCGTTGATGAGGGAGCGGTGCTACCGGTGGTATTGGGTAGCAGAGGGGCTATAACGCCAGATACGATAGAAAATCTAAAGGAATTGGGCGTAACAAAAAGAGATATTAAAACCACAGTTATGAACGGAGCTCCATAGAAATGTGCAATTTATTTTTAGATCAATAATTATTTATTTACGACTTATTGTTGTTTATTACTATTTATTTATTAATTATTAAATTGTACATATATATCAATCCAGTCATTTATTTATGAATTAAATTATTTATTGAATATTGTTATATTTGTGACTGGAAAGATCAATTTATTATATACAATGATAAGTTTTATTATCTAATTTTAACTTTGTTTTCTTATTATTTATTGATGTTTGCCTTACTATTGACTATGTCAATTTTAAGGTAAAACTTAAGTTTAAAAACCCTACGAGGGGGTACCTCGGAAGTATGGGGCTTCCTTTTGGAAGTCTCACAGGAGAAGGTTGGATAACAGTAACGACATGGCAATGAAATGGTCTATGAGTTGGTAAATGTTTGGGTGAATAACAAGATTTTAAAATTAACAATAAAGTTCGATAGAAATAACGAAGCTTCGGACGCAGCGCTACTCGGTCCGGTAAGCGCTGCGGCGGATTTATCCGCTTTGGAGGGGACCACGAATGATGACGTACGCATGTCCCCGGATATGATTTTGGTTCCATTAATGGGGGATAAGGTTGCTTGTCCGGTCTGTGAAAGGAGGGAAGTTCGTCTCTTTTTCATGACTCTTTCGGACCTGGACAGGCACCTTAATGAACATCACTCAGAAACCCCCATTAAATGGGGTTGTTCGAAATGTAGACGATGCTTCCCTAAACTCCATGGGGCAAGAATTCACATCCCTAAATGCAGTGAAAATACGCAAATCAGTGAAGGTCGCTTTAGGTGTTACGCTTGCCCTATGAGTTTCGGATCCCAAAGGAGTTTTTCGACCCACGAACGACACGCGCACCCTGCCGTGAGAAATATGAAAAGAAGGGGAACGGACCCCCCAACAAGTTGCAGTGGTAGAGTGTGGAAAGAAGATGAGGCCGCTCTCCTGAGGGAATTAGATGCAATATACAAAGATTGTAAGTACCCCAATGTTGAGATCAGCAGAATCTGGACTACTAAAACTGCTGATGAAATAAGGAGCAAGAGGAAAACATTAAAAACTGTCACAACAGAAGGGTACCCTCAGGAGAGTGCCCTTCAGGCAGAGGGCGGTTGCGATCTTGTTGAACCGTTCATGGCGTCCGCGGGCCAAGAAAATCAAGAAACAGGCAAAGAAACGGTTCGCGAGTGGCAGCAATGCCTAGTTATTGAGATTGAGCAAGCCGAGGTACCCCCGATACTAAGGGAGATGTACGCCCGGTTATTCAAAATTTGGGACGAGGGAAAAAGGAACGAGGAAGCATTAAGAAAAGAACTGGATAAGTTTTTGAATACCCATCTTTATGGAGCTTTAAAAGACAAGATGGTAAAACCCCAAAGCAGCCAAAATAGTAAGAAACATATGAGGATGAACAAAACGAAAAAGAGAAATTATAGAAAGAAATTCTCCTACGCACGTTGCCAGGAGATTTACAAAGAATGCCCAAAGAAGTTAGCCGATGCCGTTATAAGTAACGATCTGGCATACTTGAAGCCAATAAAACAACCGCCAGATGCAGGGGAGATAAGAAGGCTCTACAAGGATTTATGGGGGAGAACTGGCCCCACAGACTCTATAACCTTAGATCGTGGAGACCCGAAATTGCCACTGGGTGACCACTTTGAACCGATTACCGTCGGTGAAATCGAGGAAAGAATTAAGAGAATTAGAAAGAAATCTGCGGCAGGACCAGATGGGCTGTTAAAGGAAAATCTATTACTTCCTGGCCTGCCCATAATACTCGCCAAATTTTTCAACATGCTGTGGTATAGTTCCTATTTTCCGACCGCATGGAAGAAGAATAGTACTACCTTAATCCCGAAGCCCAATAAAGATACCAGTATGGTTGAAAATTGGCGACTAATCACGATCGGCTCAGTCCTTAGCCGAATGTTCACGTCGATCCTTGGCGGACGGCTTAGAAGTGGCATCACCCAGGATATTAGACAAAAAGCGTTTACCTTGGAAAGTGAGTGTAAAATGAACATTGACTTATTGAATGCAGCATTAGATCATTGTATGAGATATCGAGGTGGGGTGTTCACTATCGTGTACATCTCTAAAGCCTTCGATACCATACCCCACTCGGCAATTAGACCATGCCTGGCGGGAAAGGGAGTTCCGACCCTTATAATACAAATGATAATTGAAATGTACAAAAATTGCAAAACAACTATTAAAGCGAAAGGCAATAAAGGGGTCGAGGTGGAAATCCTCAGGGGGGTGAAGCAGGGTGATCCGTTATCACCGCTACTATTCAATCTGTGCCTCGAGCCGCTGATTGAGAGAATCAGTAAGAAGACCGATGGCATTAACATCAATGAAAGTCATAAGATTCCTGTGCTGGCCTTCGCCGACGATATCGTCTTGCTTGGTGAAGACGAGAGG
>JACXIM010008921.1:0-15295 GCA_014737505.1 Bombus sibiricus | reverse complement strand
TTGCAGTTTTGCATATTCATGCTTCAATATTCCATTGAACATGTCTCCGCTGCTACTGGTAACATGTCCACAAATCGTCGTGGATTATACTCCACATATATTGCAACTCACACAACACAACATCCGGTTTGTCCTACATCAACTCTGGGCACTGTCAAATCCGGCCTATTTGCAGTTTTGCATATTCAGGCTTCAATATGCAATTGAACATATATCCGCTACTATTCTAGATATGTCGACAAACCGACGGGTGTTATAATCCGCATATGCTGCCCCATACAGGACACAACATCCGGTTTGTCCTACGTCAAATCTGGGCACTGTCTAATCCTGCCTATTTGCAGTTTTGCACATTCAGGCTTCAATATTCAATTGAACATATCTCCACTGCTATTCTAGATGTGTCGACGAACCGACGTGCGTTGTACTCCACATATGCTGCCACTTACAGGACACAACATCCGGTTTGTCCTACTTCAACTCTGGGCAGTGTCAAATCCAGCCTATTTGCAGTTTTTCATATTTAGGCTTCAATATTCAATTGAACGCTTCTCCGCTGCTACTGGAGATATGTCCACAAATCGCCGTGGGTTATACTCTACATATGTTGCAACTTACACCACACAACTTCCGGTTTGTCCTACATCCACTATGCGCACTGTCAAATCCAGGATATTTGAAGTTTTTCATATTCAGGCTTTCATATACAATTGAACATATTTCCGCTACTATACTAGATATGGCGACAAACCGACGTGTATTATACTCCCCATATGCTGCCCCTTACGGGACACTACATACGGTTTGCCCTACGTCAACTCTGAGCACTGTAAAATTGAGCCTATTTGCAGTTTTGCATATTCAGGCTTCAACATTCAATTGAACGCATCTCCGCTGCTACTGGTGATATGTCCACTAATCGTCGTGCGTTATACTCTACATATATTGCTTCTTACAGGACACAATATCCGCTTTGCCCTACGTCAATTGTGGGCACTGTCAAATCTTGCATACTTGCAGTTTTGCATATTCAGGCTTCAATATTCAATTGAATATATTTCCACTACTATACTAGATAAGGCGATAAACCGACGTATATTATAATCCCCATATTCTGCCCCTTGCAGGACACAACATCCGGTTTGCCCTGCGTCAACTGTGGGTACTGTCAAATCCAGCATATTTGGAGTTTTGCATATTCAGGCTTCAATATTCAATTGAACATATCTCCGCTACTATTCTAGATATGTCCACAAACCCACGTGCGTTATACTCCACATATGCTGCCTCTCGCAGAACACAACATCCGGTTTGCCCTACGTCAACTCTGGGCACTGTTAAATCCTGACTATTTGCAATGTTGCATACTCAGGCTTCAATATTCAATTGAACATATCTCCGCTACTATTCTAGATATGTCGACAAACCCACGTGCGTTATACTCCACATATGCTGCCTCTCGCAGAACACAACATCCGGTTTGCCCTACGTCAACTCTGGGCGCTGTCAATTCCTGCCTATTTGCAGTTTCGCATATACAGGCTTCAATATTCAATTGAACATATCTCCTCTACTATTCTACATCTGAGGACATACCGACGTGCGTTATACACCACATATGCGGCCACTTAAAGGACACAACATCCGGTTTGTCCTACGTCAAGTATGGGCACAGTCAAATCCAGAATATTTGCAGTTTTGCACATTCAGGCTTCAATATTCAATTGATCATATCTCCGCTACTGTTCTAGATATGTAGACAAACCGACGTGCCTTATACTGCACATATGCTGCCTCTTACAGAACACAACATCCGGTTTGCCCTACGTCAACTCTGGGCGCAGTCAAATCCTGCCTATTAGCAGTTTCGCATATACAGGCTTCAATATTCAATTGAACATATCTCCGCTACTATTCTACATCTGAGGACATACCGACGTGCGTTATGCTCCACATATGTGGCCACTTAAAGGACACAACATCCGGTTTGTCCTACGTCAAGTATGGGCACTGTCACTTCCAGCCTATTAAACAGTTTTGCATATTCAGGGTTCCATATTCAATTGAACGTATCTCCGCTGCTATTGGAGATATGTCTACAAATAGATGTGCGTTATACTCCACATATGTTGCCACTTACAACAGACAGCATCCGGTTTGACCTACGTTAACACTAGGCACTGTCAAATCCAGGCTATTTGGAGTTTTGCATATTCAGGCTTCAATATTCAATTGAACATATCTCCGCTACTATTCTAGATATGTCGACACACCGACGTGTGTTATACTCCGCATATGCTGCCCCTTACAGGACACAACATCCGGATTGTGATACGTCAAATCTGGGCACTGTCACTTCCAGCCTATTAAACAGTTTTGCATATTCATGCTTCAATATTCAATTGAACATATCTCCGCCGCTATTCTAGATATGTCGACACGCCGACGTGTGTTATACTCCGCATATGCTGCCTCTTACAGGACACAACATCCGGTTTGTGATACGTCAAATCTGGGCACTGTTAAATCCAGCCTATTTGCAGTGTTGCATATTCAGGCTTCAATATTCAATGGAACGCATCTCCGATGCTATTGGAGGTATGTCTACAAATAGGCGTGCGTTATTCTCCATATATGCTGCCTCTTACAGGACACAACATCCAGATTGTCCTACGTCAAATCTGGGCACTGTTAAATCCTGCCTATTTGCAGTTTTGCATATTCAGGCTTCAATATTCAATTGAACGCATCTCCGCTGCTATTGGAGTTATGTCTACAAATAGACGTGCGTTATTCTCCACATATGCTGCCACATACAAGACACAACGTCCGGTTTGTCCTACGTCAACTCTGGGCACTGTTAAATCCTGCCTATTTGCAGTTTTGCATATTCAGGCTTCAATATTCAATTGAACATATCTCCGCTACTGTTCTAGATATGTAGACAAACCGACGTGCCTTATACTGCACATATGCTGCCTCTTACAGAACACAACATCCGGTTTGCCCTACGTCAACTCTGGGCACTGTCAAATCCTGCATATTTGCAGTTTTGCATATTCAGGCTTCAATATTCAATTGAATACATCTCCGCTACTATACTAGATATGGCGACCAACCCACATGTATTATACTCCCGATATGCTGCCCCTTACGGGACACTACATCCGGTTTGCCCTACGTCAAATCTGAGCACTGTAAAATTGACCCTATTTGCACTTTTGCATATTCAGATTTCAATATTCAACTGAAAATATCTCCGCTGCTACTGGTGATATGTCCACAAATCGTCGTGTATTATACTCCACATATGTTGCAACTTACACCACACAACATCCCGTTTGTCCTACGTCAAATCTGAGCACTGTCAAATCCAGGCTATTTGGAGTTTTGCATTTTCAGGCTTCAATATTCATTCGAACATATCTCCGCTACTCTTCTAGATATGTCGACAAACCGAAGTGCGTATATACGCCACATGTGTTACCTCTTACAGAACGCAACATCCGGTTTGTCCTACGTCAACTCTGGGCACTGTCTAATCCTGCCTATTTGCAGTTTTGGATATTCCGGCTTCAATATTCAAATGAACATAAGTCCGCTACTATGCTAGATATGTCGACAAACCGACGTGCGTTGTACTCCACATATGCTCCCTCTTGCAGAACACAACATCCTGTTTGTCCCACAAAGTATGGGCACTGTCAAATACAGCATATTTTGAGTAATGCATATTCAGGCTTCCATATTCAATTGAACATATCTCCGCTACTATACTAGATATGGCGACCAACCGACATGTATTATACTCCCCATATGCTGTCCCTTACGGGACACTACATCCGGTTTGCCCTACGTCAAATCTGAGCACTGTAAAATTGAGCTTATTTGCACTTTTGCATATTCAGGTTTCAATATTCAATTGAAAATATCTCCGCTGCTACTGGTGATCTGTCCACAAATCGTCGTGTGTTATACTCCACATATATGTTGCAACTTACACCACACAACATCCGGTTTGTCCTACGTCAAATCTGAGCACTGTCAAATCCAGACTATTTGGAGTTTTGCTTACTCAGGCTTCAATATTCAATTGAACATATCTCCGCTGCTATTGGAGATATTTTGACACACCGACGTGTGTTATACTTCGCATATGCTACCCCTTGCAGGACACAATATCCGGTTTGCCCTACGTCAACTCTGGGCGCTTTCAAATACTGCCTATTTGCAGTTTTGCATATTCAGGCTTCAATATTCAATTGAACATATCTCCGCTACTGGTCTAGATATGTCGACAAACCGACGTGCGTTATACTCCACATATGCTGCCTCTTGTAGAACACAACATCCGGTTTGTCCTACGTCAAATCTGGGCACTGTCAAATCCAGCCTATTTGCAGTTTTGCATATTCAGGCTTCTATATTCAACTGAACTTTTCTCCACTGATATTGGAGATATGTCCACAAATAGACGTGCGTTATTCTCCACATATGCTGCCACTTACAAGACACAACATCCGGTTTGTCGGACGTCAACTCTGGGTAATATCAAATCCAGGCTGTTTGGAGTTTTGCATATTCAGGCTTCAATATGTAATTGAATATATCTCCGCAGCTATTGGAGATATTTTGACACACCGACGTGCGTTATGCTACACATATGCTGCCAGTTAAAGGAGACAACATCCGGTTTGTGATACGTCAACTCTGGGCACTGTTAAATCCTGCCTATTTGCAGCGTTGCATATTCAGGCTTCAATATTCAATTGAACGCATCTCCGATGTTACTGGAGATATGTCTACAAATAGACGTGCGTTATTCTCCACATATGCTGCCTCTTACAAGACACAACATCCGGTTTGTCCTACTTCAAATCTGGGCACAGTCAAATCCGGCCTTGTTGCACTTTTGCATATTCAGGCTTCAATATTCAATTGTACGCATCTCCGCTGCTACTGGTGGAATGTCCACAAATCGTCGTGTATTATACTCCACATATGTTGCTACTTACAGGACACAATATCCGCTTTGCCCTACGTCAACTCTGGGCACTGTTTAATTCTGCCTATTTGCAGTTTTGCATATTCAGGTTTTAATATTCAATTGAACATATCTCCGCTACAGGTCTAGATATGTCGACAAACCTACGTGCCTTATACTCCACACATGCAGCCTCTTGCAGAACACAACATCCGGTTTGTCCTACTTCAACTTTGGGCACTGTCTAATCCTTCCTATTTGCAGTTTTGCATATTCAGGCTTCAATATTCAATTGATCATATCTCCGCTGCTATTGGAGATATTTTGACACACCGACGTGCGTTATACTCCACATATGCTGCCACTTACACGACACCATATCCGGTTTGTCCTACGTCAAATCTGGGCACTGTAAAATTGACCCTATTTGCACTTTTGCATATTCAGGCTTCGATATTCAATTGAACATATCTCCGCTGCTATTGGGGATATGTCCACAAATCGTCGTGCGTTATACTCCACATATGCTGCAACATACACCACACAACATCCGGTTTGTCCTACGTCAACTCTGGGCACTGTCTAATCCTGCCATTTTGCAGTTTTGCATATTCAGGCTTCAATATTCAATTGGACATATCTCCGCTATTGGTCTAGACGTGTCGACAAACCGAGGTGCGTTGTACTCCACATATGCTGCCCCTCACGGGACACGACATCCGGTTAGCCCTACGTCAACCCTGGGCACTCTAATATTGAGCCTATCTACTCTTTTGCATATTCAGGCTTCAATATTCAATTGAACATATCTCCGCTGCGCTTGGTGAAATGTCGACAAATCGACGTGCGTTATACTCAACATATGCTGCCTCTCACAGGACACCACATCCGGTTTGTCCTACGTCAACTCTGGGCACTGTTTAAGTAAATGAAATTACATTACCGCATATTCAGTCTTCAATATTCATTTGAACGTATCTCCGCTGCGCTTGGTGATATGTCGACGAGTTGACGTGCGTTATACTCAACATATGCTGCCTCTCACGGGACACAACATTCGGTTTGTCCTACGTCAACTCTGGGCACTGTCAAGTCCAGCCTATTTGATGTTTTGCATATTCTGGCTTCAATATTCAATTGAACATATCTCCGCTGCTCTTTGTGATATGTCGACAAATCGACGTGCGTATATACGCCACATATGTTACCTCTTACAGAACGCAACATCCGGTTTGTCCTACGTCAAATCCGAGCACTGTCAAATCCAGGCTATTTGGAGTTTTGCATACTCAGGCTTCAATATTCATTTCAACATATCTCAACTGCTAGTAGAGATATGTCCACAAATCGCCGTGTGTTATTCTCCACATATGTTGCAACTTACACCACACAACATCCGGTTTGTCCTACAAAGTATGGGCACTGTCAAATACAGGATATTTGGAGTATTGCATATTCAGGCTTCCATATTCAATTGAACATATTTCCGCTACTATACTAGATATGGCGAGCAACCGACATGTATTATACTCCTCATATGCTGCCCCCTACGGGACACAACATCCGGTTTGTCCTACGTCAAATCTGGGCACTGTCAAATCCAACCTATTTGCACTTTTGCCTATTCAGGCTTCAATATTCAATTGAACGCATCTCCGCTGCTACTGCAGATACCTCTACAAGCCGCCGTGCGTTATACTCCACATATGTTGCTACTTACACCACACAGCATCCGGTTTGTCCTACGTCAACTCTGGGTACTAGCAAATCCAGGCTATTTGCAGTTTTGCATATTCAGGCTTCAATATTCAATTGAACATATTTCTGCTACTATACTTGATATGTCGACAAACCGACCTGTGCTATACTCCAGATATGCTATCCCGTGCAGGACACAACATCCGGTTTGCCGTACGTCAAATCTGGGCGCAGTCAAATCTTGCCTATTTGCTGTTATTAATATTCAGGCTTCAATATTCAATTGAACATATCTCCGCTACTGGAATCGATATGTCGACAAACTGACGTGCGTTAAACTCCACATATACTGCCTCTTACAGAACACTACATCCGGTTTGTCCTACGTCTACTCTGGGCACTGTCAAATCCTACCTATTTGCAGTTTTGCATATTCAGGCTTCAATATTCAATTGAACTTATCTCCGCCACTGTTGTAGATATGTCGTCAAATCGACGTGCGTTATACTGCACATATGCTGCCTCTTACAGAAAACAACATCCGGTTTGTCCTACGTCAATTCTGGGCGCTGTCAAATCCTGACTATTTGCAGTTTTGCATATTCAGGCTTCAATATTCAATGGATAATATCTCCGCTACTATTCTAGATATGTCGACAAACGGACGTGCGTTAAACTCCACATATACTGCCTCTTACAGAACACTACATCCGGTTTGTCGTACGTCAACTCTGGGCACTGTCAAATCCTGCCTATTTGCTGTTATTAATATTCAGGCTTCAATATTCAATTGAACATATCTCCGCTACTGGTCTCGATATGTCGACAAACTGACGTGCGTTAAACTCCACATATACTGCCTCTTACTGAACACTACATCCGGTTTGTCCTACGTCTACTCTGGGCACTGTCAAATCCTACCTATTTGCAGTTTTGCATATTCAGGCTTCAATATTCAATTGAACATATCTCCGCTACTGGTCCCGATATGTCGACAAACTGACGTGCGTTAAACTCCACATATACTGCCTCTTACAGAACACTACATCCGGTTTGTCCTACGTCAACTCTGGGCGCAGTCAAATCCTGCATATTTGGAGTTTTGCATATTCAGGCTTCAATATTCAATTGATCATATCTCCGCTGCTATTGGAGATATTTTGACACACCGACGTGCGTTATACTCCACATATGCTGCCACTTACACGACACCATATCCGGTTTGTCCTACGTCAAATCTGGGCACTGTCAAATCTGGGCACTGTCAAATCTGGGCACTGTCAAATCCAGCCTATTTGCACTTTTACATATTCAGGCTTCAATATTCAATTGAACGCATCTCCGGTGCTACTGGAGATGCGTCCACAAACCGCCGTGCCTTATACTCCACATATGTTGCTACTTACACCACACAACATCCGGTTTGTCCTACGTCAACTCTGGGTACTAGCAAATCCAGGCTATTTGGAGTTTTGCATATTCGGTCTTCAATATTCATTTGAACGTATCTCCGCTGCTCTTTGTGATATGTCGACAAATCGAGGTGCGTTATACTCAACATATGCCGCCTCTTACGGGACACAACATCCGGATTGTCCTACGTCAACTCTGGGCACTGTCCAATCCAGCCTATTTGCAGCTTTGCATATTCAGACTTCAATATTCAACTGAATGTACCTCCGCTACTATTGGAGATATGTCCAGAAATCTATGTGCGTAATACTCCACATATGCAGCCGCTTACACCACACAACATCCGGCTTGTCCTAAGTCAACTCTGATCACTGTCAGATCCAGGCTATTTGGAGTTTTGCATTTTCAGGCTTCAATATTCATTTGAACATATCTCCACTGCTAGTAGAGATATGTCCACAAATCTCCGTGTGTTATACTCCACATATGTTGCAACTTACACCACGCAACATCCGGTTTGTCCTACAAAGTATGGGCACTGTTAAATACAGGATATTTGGAGTATTGCATATTCAGGCTTCCATATTCAATTGAACATATTTCCGCTACTATACTAGATATGGCGAGCAACCGACATGTATTATACTCCCCATATGCTGCCCCCTACGGGACACTACATCCGGTTTGCCCTACGTCAAATCTGAGCACTGTAAAATTGTGCCTATTTGCACTTTTGCATATTCAGGTTTCAATATTCAAGTGAAAATATCTCCGCTGCTACTGGTGATATGTCCACAAATCGTCGTTTGTTATACTCCACAGATGTTGCAACTTACACTACACAACACCCGGTTTGTCCTACGTCTACTCTGCGCACTGTCAAACCCTACCTATTTGCAGTTTTGCATATTCAGGCTTCAATATACAATTGAACATATTTCTGCTACTATACTTAATATGTCGACAAACCGACGTGTGCTATACTCCAGATATGCTATCCCGTGCAGTACATAACATCCGGTTTGCCGTACGTCAACTCTGGGCACAGTCAAATCTTGCCTATTTGCTGTTATTAATATTCAGGATTCAATATTCAACTGAATGTACCTCCGCTACTATTGGAGATATGTCCAGAAGTCTATGTGCGTTATACTCCACATATGCAGCCGCTTACACCACACAACATCCGGCTTGTCCTAAGTCAACTCTGGTCACTGTCAGATCCAGGCTATTTGGAGTTTTGCATTTTCAGGCTTCAATATTCATTTGAACATATCTCCACTGCTAGTAGAGATATGTCCACAAATCGCCGTGTGTTATACTCCACATATGTTGCAACTTACACCACGCAACATCCGGTTTGTCCTACAAAGTATGGGCACTGTCAAATACAGGATATTTGGAGTATTGCATATTCAGGCTTCCATATTCAATTGAACATATTTCCGCTACTATACTAGATATGGCGAGCAACCGACATGTATTATACTCCCCATATGCTGCCCCCTACGGGACACTACATCCGGTTTGCCTTACGTCAAATCTGAGCACTGTAAAATTGTGCCTATTTGCACTTTTGCATATTCAGGTTTCAATATTCAAGTGAAAATATCTCCGCTGCTACTGGTGATATGTCCACAAATCGTCGTTTGTTATACTCCACAGATGTTGCAACTTACACCACACAACACCCGGTTTGTCCTACGTCTACTCTGCGCACTGTCAAATCCTACCTATTTGCAGTTTTGCATATTCAGGCTCCAATATTCAATTGAACATATTTCTGCTACTATACTTAATATGTCGACAAACCGACGTGTGCTATACTCCAGATATGCTATCCCGTGCAGTACATAACATCCGGTTTGCCGTACGTCAACTCTGGGCACAGTCAAATCTTGCCTATTTGCTGTTATTAATATTCAGGCTTCAATATTCAATTGAACATATCTCCGCTACTGGAATCGATATGTCGACAAACTGACGTGCGTTAAAATCCACATATACTGCCTCTTACAGAACACTACATCCGGTTTGTCCTACGTCTACTCTGGGCACTGTCAAATCCTACCTATTTGCAGTTTTGCATATTCAGGCTTCAATATTCAATTGAACTTATCTCCGCTACTGTTGTAGATATGTCGACAAACGGACGTGCGCTAAATTCCACATATGCTGCCTCTTACAGAACACAACATCCGGGTTGTCCTACGTCAACTCTGGGCACTGTCAAATCCTGCCTATTTGCAGTTTTGCATATTCAGGCTTCAATATCCAAGTGAACATATCTCCGCTACTGGTCTAGATATGTCGACAAACTGATGTGCGTTATACTGTACATATGCTGTCACTTACAGGACACAGCTTCCGGTTTGTGATACGTCAACTCTGGGCATTGTTAAATACTGCCTATTTGCAGTTTTGCATATTCTGGCTTCAATATTCAATTCAACGCATCTCCGCTGCTATTGGACATATGTCTACAAATAGACGTGCGTTATTCTCCACATATGCTGCCCCTTACTGGACACTACATCCAGTTTGCCCTACGTCATCTCTGTGCACTGTAAAATCTAGGCTATTTGCACTTTTGCATATTCAGACTTCAATATCCAATTGGAAATATCGCCGCTGCTACTGGTGATATGTCCACATATCGTCGTGTTTTATACTCCGCATATGCCACCCCTTGCAGAACACAGCATCCGGTTTGTCCTACGTCAACTCTGGGCACTGTCAAATCCAGCCGTTTTGCAGTTTTGCATATTCTGACTTCAATTTTCAATTGAACATATTTCTGCTACTATACTTGAAATGTCCACAAACCGACGTGTGCTATATTCCGCATATGCTATCCCGTGCAGGACACAACATCCGGTTTGCCGTACGTCAACTCTGGGCGCAGTCAAATCCTGCCTATTTGCTGTGATTAATATTCAGGATTCAATATTCAATTGAACATACCTCCGCTACTGGTCTCGATATGTCGACAAACTGACGTGCGTTAAACTCCACATATACTGCCTCTTACAGAACACTACATTCGGTTTGTCCTACGTCTACTCTGGGCACTGTCATATCCTGCCTATTTGCTGTTATTAATATTCAGGCTTCAATATTCAATTGAACATACGTCCGCTGCTATTTTAGATATGTCAACAAACCGACGTGCGTTAAATTCCACATATGCTGCCTCTTACAGAACACAACATCCGGTTTGTCCTACGTCAACTCTGGGCACTGTCAAGTCCTACATATTTGCAGTTTTGCATATTCAGGCTTCAATATTCAATTGAACATACCTCCGCTGCTATTTTAGATATGTCAACAAACCGACGTGCGTTGTACTCCACATGTGCTGTCACTTACAGGACACAGCTTCCGGTTTGTGATACGTCAACTCTGGGCACTGTTAAATACTGCCTATTTGCAGTTTTGCATATTCTGGCTTCAATATTCAATTGAACGCATCTCCGCTGCTATTGGACATATGTCTACAAATAGACGTGTTTTATACTCCGCATATGCCACCCCTTGCAGAACACAGCATCCGGTTTGTCCTACTTCAACTCTGGGCACTGTCAAATCCAGCCGTTTTGCAGTTTTGCATATTCTGGCTGCAATTTTGAATTGAACATATTTCTGCTACTATACTTGATATGTCCACAAACCGACGTGTGCTATACTCCGCATATGCTATCCCGTGCAGGACACAACATCCGGTTTGCCGTACGTCAACTCTGGGCGCAGTCAAATCCTGCCTATTTGCTGTTATTAATATTCAGGCTTCAATATTCAATTGAACATACCTCCGCTGCTATTTTAGATATGTCAAAAAACCGACGTGCGTTGTACTCCATATATGCTGTCACTTACAGGACACAGCTTCCGGTTTGTGATACGTCAACTCTGGGCACTGTTATATACTGCCTATTTGCAGTTTTGCATATTCTGGCTTCAATATTCAATTGAACGCATCTCCGCTGTTATTGGACATATGTCTACAAATAGACGTGCGTTATTCTCCACATATGCTGCCCCTTGCAGAACACAGCATCCGGTTTGCCCTACGTCAACTCTGGGCACTGTCAAATCCAGGTTATTTCGAGCTTTGCACATTCAGGCTTCAATTTTCAATTGAACATATTTCTGCTACTGTTCTAGATATGTCGACAAACCGACGTGCGTTATACTGCACATATGCTGCGTTATACAGGACACCACGTCCGGTTTGTCCTACGTCAACTCTGTTCACTGTCAAATCCAGCCGTTTTGCAGTTTTGCATATTCTGGCTTCAATTTTCAAGTGAACATAATTCTGCTACTATACTTGATATGTCGACAAACCGACGTGTGCTATACTCCGCATATTCTATCCCGTGCAGGACACAACATCCGGTTTGCCGAACGTCAACTCTGGGCGCAGTCAAATCCTGCCTCTTTGCTGTTATTAATATTCTGGCTGCAATATTCAATTGAACATATCTCCGCTACTGGAATCGATATGTCGACAAACTGACGTGCGTTATACTCCACATATGCTGCCTCTTACAGAACACAACATCCGGTTTGTCCTACGTCAATTCTGGGAACTGTCAAATCCAGCCTATTTGCAGTTTTGCATATTCAGGATTCAATATTCAATTGAACATACATCCGCTGCTATTGGAGATATGTCAACAAACCGACGTGCGTTGTACTCCACATATGCTGTCACTTACAGGACACAGCTTCCGGTTTGTGATACGTCAACTCTGGGCACTGTTATATACTGCCTATTTGCACTTTTGCATATTCTGGCTTCAATATTCAATTGAACGCATCTCCGCTGCTATTGGACATATGTCTACAAATAGACGTGCGTTATTCTCCACATATGCTGCCCCTTACTGGACACTACATCCAGTTTGCCCTACGTCATCTCTGTGCACTGTAAAATCTAGGCTATTTGCACTTTTGCATATTCAGGCTTCAATATCCAATTGAAAATATCTCCGCTGCTATTGGAGATATGTCGACAAATAGACGTGCGTTATTCTCCAAATATGCTTCCACTTACAAGACACAACATCTGCTTTGTCCGACGTCAACTCTGGGCACTGTCAAACCCTGCCTATTTGCAGTTTTGCATATTCAGGCTTCAATATTCAATTGAACATATCTCCGCTGCTATTCTAGATAGGTCGACAAACCGGCGTGTGTTATACCCCGCATATGCTGCCCCATACAGTATCCAACATCCGGTTTGTCCTACGTCTACTCTGGGCACTGTCAAATCCTACCTATTTGCAGTTTTGCATATTCAGGCTTCAATATTCAATTGAACATATTTCTGCTACTATACTTGATATGTCGACAAACCGACGTGTGCCATACACCAGATATGCTATCCCGTCCAGGACACAACTTCCGGTTTGCCGTACGTCAACTCTGGGCGCAGTCAAATCCTGCCTATTTGCTGTTTTGCATATTCAGGCTTCAATATTCAATTGAACATATTTCTGCTACTATACTTGATATGTCGACAAACCGACGTGTGCTATACACCAGATATGCTATCCCGTCCAGGACACAACTTCCGGTTTGCCGTACGTCAACTCTGGGCGCAGTCAAATCCTGCCTATTTGCTGTTATTAATATCCAGCCTTCAATATTCAATTGAACATATCTCTGCTACTGGAATCGATATGTCGACAAACTGACGTGCGTTAAACTCCACATATACAGCCTGTTACAGAACACTACATCCGGTCTGTCCTACGTCTACTCTGGGCACTGTCAAATCCTACCTATTTGCAGTTTTGCATATTCAGGCTTCAATATTCAATTGAACATATGTCCGCTGCTATTTTAGATATATCAACAAACCGACGATGCGTTGTACGCCACATATCCTGTCACTTACAGGACACAGCATCCGGTTTGTGATACGTTAACTCTGGGCACTGTCAAATACAGGTTATTTGGAGTTTTGCACATTCAGGCTTCAATATTCAATGGATAATATCTCCGCTACTGGTCTAGATATGTCGACAAACCGAGGAGCGTTATACTGTACATATGCTGCCTCTTACAGAACACAACATCCGGTTTGTCCTACGTCAACTCTGGGCACTGTTAAATCCTGCCTATTTGAAGTTTTGCATATTCAGGCTTCAATATTCAATTGGAAATATCGCCGCTGCTACTGGTGATATGTCCACAAATCGTCGTGTTTTATACTCCGCATATGCCACCCCTTGCAGAACACACCATCCGGTTTGTCCAACGTCAACTCTGGGCACTGTCAAATCCAGCCGTTTTGCAGTTTTGCATATTCTGGCTTCAATTTTCAATTGAACATATTTCTGCTACTATACTTGATATGTCCACAAACCGACGTGTGCTATACTCCGCATAAGCCATCCCGTGCAGGACACAACATCCGGTTTGCCGTAGGTCAACTCTGGGCGCAGTCAAATCCTGCCTATTTGCTGTTATTAATATTCTGGCTTCAATATTCAATTGAACATATCTCCGCTACTGGTCTCGATATGTCGACAAACTGACGTGCGTTAAACTCCACATATACTGCCTCTTACAGAACACTTCATCCGGTTTGTCCCACGTCTACTCTGGGCACTGTCAAATCCTGCCTATTTGCTGTTATTAATATTCAGGCTTCAAAATTCAATTGAACATATCTCCGCTACTGGTCTCGATATGTCGACAAACGGACATGCGTTAAACTCCACATATACTGCCTCTTACAGAACACTACATCCGGTTTGTCCTACGTCTACTCTGGGCACTGTCAAATCCTGCCAATTTGCAGTTTTGCATATTCAGGCTTCCTTATTCAATTGAACATACCTCCGCTGCTATTTTAGATATGTCAACAAACCGACGTGCGTTGTACTCCACATATGCTGTCACTTACAGGACACAGCTTCCGGTTTGTGATACGTCAACTCTGAGCACTGTTAAATACTGCCTATTTGCAGTTTTGCATATTCTGGCTTCAATATTCAATTGAACGCATCTCCGCTGCTATTGGACATATGTCTACAAATAGACGTGCGTTATTCTCCACATATGCTGCCCCTTGCAGAACACAGCATCCGGTTTGCCCTACGTCAACTCTGGGCACTGTCAAATCCAGGTTATTTGGAGCTTTGCACATTCAGGCTTCAATTTTCAATTGAACATATTTCTGCTACT
>JACXIM010008915.1:0-28506 GCA_014737505.1 Bombus sibiricus | reverse complement strand
GATTGTTGCAAATTCTCCACCTCCATCTGGTACTCCTTGAAACATTTGAGTACTTCGCTCTTCCTGTTGATGATCCTAACGTACATGAAACGAGAGAAATCATCAATGAAAGTCACGAAGTAGTTACCTCCACCTAGTGACTTGCACTGTGCTCTTCCACTGACGTCGCTATGAACGATCTCCAGAGGGCGTTGGCACACGTGATGAGCTGTCCTCGGAAATGGCACCCTCGTCATTTTCCCCTTCACCCAGACTCCACATGGTTCCTCATGTTTCCTCGAGTCCTCCTTCACGCTACTTACGGGAATCTTTCTCATCGCATTTCCGTGCAGGTGGCCTAATCTCTCGTGCCACGATATGGTGCTCTTGTAGGCCTTTGCCTCAATGACTTCAATGTCTTCGTCATCCTCCCGAGGCTTCTCCTGATTGTCCCCCATGGAGATATTTGCTACATGCCCCTCAGATGTTAATGTCTCTAGGTAGTACACATTGTCACCTACCTTTGAGTTGAACACAACGTCTCCATCATCATGTGTTCCTACGGCTTCCTCCTTGGTAAACACTGTGGTGACACCTTTCATCGCCAATTGCCTAATCGAGATTAGATTTACATCTAGCTCAGGCACCCATAGAGCGTTCGATAAGGACAAAGTCCAGCCGCCACAGGACTTAGCCATTTTTACAACAATCGTTCCTTTTCCTTTAACTTCCAGGCATCCTTTGCCAATCCTGATCTGTCCGGTTGCAGGCGCGAAGTCTACGAACCGATGCCTGTCCGGAGTCATGTGATTCGAGGCGCCCGAGTCAAGGTAACTGATTCTCTCTCTCTCCATGTGGCTGATGGACGATAGAGCCAACGGGGAGTTAAGTCCCTTGGATCTCGGTTTGTCTCCTAGTTCTCTCTCCTTATTGCTGCCTTTTGGTCTTCTTCTCTCTCTTTGGGTTTTCCCCTCCTCGTCTCCCTTCTCCTCTCGGCACTGATATGAGATGTGGCCCCATTTTCCACATCTGTAGCACTTCTGATCATTTGAGTCTCTGTGCTTTGGCCTCGCGCCATCTTTGTTCTGTTGAGGCTTGGGCCTCCATTCTCTTCTGGCCGCCATTGCGCTGTTCTTCTCGGCCGAGTCCGCCGCCGCGTCGATCCTTCTTTCTTCGAGTAGAAGATCGGATTTCACGGTCCTCGCGTTTAGATCCTTGTCTATCCTCGTTGTTCTGAGGTACGTCGCATAATTTGGATCCGCCACGAGGCCTGCCAAAAGGAAACATGCCATAACGTGGTCCTCAATTTTTATACCCACGCTGGACAACTTATCACTCAGGTCTCGGATTCTCCCGCAGTACGTGGAGATATCCATGCTGGGGGTCTTCTCGATATTCCTCAGTTCTCGCATGCATAGGACAATGTCCATCGACGTTGAACTCCCATGGACGTCTTCCAGTGCTTTCAAGCATTCCTTCGCTGTTTTCAAGGTTCTAATATCCCCGAGGTGTTCGGGACGAACATGCCGGAAAAGGTACGCACGTGCTTTGTTGTCCATCTTCATGCATTCTGGCCTCAATCTTTCTGCTGCCGTAAATCCTGATTCTATCGCATCCCAGCAGCCCAGGAAGACTAACGTGGCTTCCGCCATCGTCCTCCAGTATTCATAATTTCCCTTCCTCAGAATCGGGTTCATATCCTTGTCCACTTCGCCTATTCCCTCGTGGTCGACCAGGGCTAAGTCTCTTCTCGGATAATTCTCAGAAAGAAAACACAAAACTCAAAATATTTCTCCTAATTACCGCAGTTTACTGCCCTGAGCCCATAACCTGTTAATTGGTTTGGGTTTAGGTTGACAATTAATCGATTCACACAGATTAGTTGTATACTTAGTATATTTCCCCGTTTCGTACTACACGTCTTACCACACAAGAGTCACACAGTTAATTAACACGTGGTCGACTTCTAAGACAAAAGAGCGTCGCTAGAAGTCGTACCAACTTAGCTTGTAGTAACTAGCGATCATACCAACTTAACATTTCTTAACATCCCTGAGGTGTGCTAAAGGCTGTATATTTCTTTGAGTCGGGGTCCATAGGTATTTGATGGAATTCTAAAGATAAATCTAGAGCGGAGAAGAATTTGGCGTTGCCTAATTGTGACAAGATGTCGTCGATTGTCGGTAATGGGTAAGCGTCTTGGTCGGTAAGTTCATTTAGCTTTCGAAAGTCGATAACTATACGCCATTTTTGTTTACCTGATGCGTCTGATTTCTTGGGTACTACCCATATTGGACTGTTGTGAGGAGAATCTGATTCTTCAATAATATTTTTATCTAACATTTCTTTCATTTGTTTTTCGATTTCTGCTTTATGGGCTTCGGGAGGTCGGTATGATTTGGTATTGACGATATTGTTTTCGCGTAAAGTGATGGTGTGTTTTGTTAAATTGGTACAAGGTAGGGTATCGGATTCTAGGTTAAATACGTCTATGTAATGTAGGAGGATCTTTTCAATAGGAATACGAAGTTTGTCTTCAATATGGTCTAGTCTAATTATTTGTTTCATTTTAGCAATTTTATCGAGATCGTTTTCATAAGAAAGATCATTAGTAATTACAGTTGGTTACTCACCAGTATTGCAGAAACATACTCTTGTTGGAACTTTATCCAGATAAATTGTCTCGATTTTGGTTTGCCCTGAGAGAATGGTTTTCGGTTCCTGAAAAAATATTTCGTTCCCGTTTAGTTGTATTGGCTCGTTGGTAATTTGGTATGAGTAGTTAGAAAGCATAGGTAAGCCAATTATCCCGTCTTCTATTAAAGGAAAATCGTCTGGTACAACGTGAAATGTGTTCGTGATGTTAAAGAATTGAAAGTCTATTGTCTCGTCAGTTTGGTATTTGTCATTGCCCGTGTAAAATGTTTTAGCTTCTGTCTTTTTAGGTTTGAATGTGGCACTCGACCTTTTATCTAAATTTATTCCTGCACCGGTATCAATTAAATATCGTTTGGTTTCTGTTCCTGATCGAACTCCAATGGATAGAAGTCTTCCTGTTGTTGCGTGTACTCGTATGACGTCTCTTGAGGTTCTGGTAGTATCGTTCCCTCTTCTTGTCCCGTATTTTCCATGTTTATATTGTAGCTGCGCGAGGACGGAAGGTTTCGCTGGCTGGCCGGTTGAAAATTTCGGCAGTAATTTGCGGTATGTCCTATTTCGTTGCACTTGAAACATTTCATTCTCGCTCTTTCTTGTAGTAGTCTCCCTTCTAACTGATTAAATCGGCTTCCAGAGATAGTCTTATCGTTGTTTGTCTGAGCATTTATCTGCGGACGACTGGACGTAGTCATCGGACTGCTCCTAAGTGGGGGTTTAAGCTGTGATGATACATTCCCACGGGTGAATGGCTGAGCTCGTATCTGCTGGCTGCGCTGGTTTCCGTGGTTTTGTTCAATTTCTCCGATTAATAATTCTGCTTCGAACGCGGCATCTTGTGCTTCTTGTAAAGTGCGCGGTTTTGTACTTGATGTTCTGATTTCTATCTCGGGTTTTAGATTTAGTATGAATATTTTAGTTGCGCGTTCGTTTTCTAAGTCTATCGCGACTGCTCGTCGAATTGGATCGCGGATTTCGTATTGCAACGCGTATACAAGTTCATTGAGATTATGTCGAAATCTTTTGACATATCCGTGTACTGGTTCGTTAAAACTTTGACGAGTTCTTTGTAATTTATCGCGTGCCCCGTTTGAAGTTATATTAATTGATACGAATTTTCTCAAATTTTCGAATAAGTCGTCGTATGTCTCGATAACTGAATGTCTAATGCTTCTTTCAGCTTCGCCGACAATACGTTTGGTTAGAATTAATCTTAATAGAGCACGTTTTTCTTTACATTCCGATCTAGCTTCTCTTACTCGTTTGATGAATCCCTCCACTCCAATGTCATCCTGACCGTTGAGGACTGGGATGAACTCGATGCTGGTTTTTGCGTCGAACAGGAGTCGTTCGCACGGGGTTGGTCCCTCTTCTTCGTCCTCGGAGTTCGTTGGGTCGGAGGCTTCTGGAGTTTCTTCGATCCGTACGTGTTTTATTGGAGGTTTCGCTACACGAGTGTTCTGGGTAGTGCTTCTGCTGACAGAACCAGTATCGTCTGTTATGACTGAATTAAATTCGGAGGTATCTACGGAGGATTGTACTCCTAGCTTGAGTTCGGCCACAGTTTTCCCTATTAATTCTATCTCTTTAATGCGTTGAGTGCTTTCATCGCGGATTAATTTATATAAGTCACTTACAGCTGCCTTATGCTCTTCGTGCTGGCGCTGCATCATATCCAAAATTGTCCGTAGGTTTGGATCAACGCTAGTCGAAGCGACAGGTGTAATTTTCTTATCGTCTCTCTTGTCCATTTCAGAGTAATAGATTGTCGGAGGCCCTTGAGTACCAATATTACAATGCTCCAGTATCCGCTTACAATTCATACTGGCCTGGCCGTCATTATTCGGAGTCTAAATACTAAGCGAGAACAATGGAAATGATGGAGGGGATATTATTCTCGGAAGTTCTTTATCAAGGTGGCGAGGTGTCAACTGTCCGGAGGATACCTAGAGGTGGTCGCCTAAGGTGACGTCAGGGTAAAAGAATTTGGGGTTACACCGTCTGCGATACTGTAGTGCCACGAGCGATGGTTAGGAATACGGCCTATGGTAAGCCTCGTGGCGTAACACCTTTCATAAACTTTGTCACCTTCCTTCTCATCTCTCTTTTCCTCTCTTTCCACTCCTTGTCGTACCACGCTTTCTCTCCCATGCCCCATTTCCTTATCTTCACTTTCTTCTTTGGCATTCCTTCGTTTATCTTATTTTTGATTTCTGTCCACAATTTCTCCACTGTTCCTCCCTTGTATTTCCAGTCTTCACATTCCTCCAAGTATTTCTCCATGCTTTCGTTTGTCCATTCTCTTCTCTCCTTCTCCTCGTTCTTTTGTAATTCCGACCCCCCTATTTCTATTTCTAGTGGCATGTGGTCCGACTCTGTCCTCTTTCCGACTTTCATGTCAATTATTTCTTCTGTCGCCTCCTGGTTGCCAATCACGTAGTCTATTACTGTGTTTCCTCTCTCCCCAATATAAGTCCACTCCTCTCCTTCTTTGTCCCTGCCATTGACTATCGTCCAGCCTCTCTCTTCCAGGTACTTCAGCAGTGTTCTTCCTTCCGCGTTTATTATCTTGTCTTTTGATCGCCTGCTTCTTTCTTTCCCTAGGTCCTCGTTTATCGCCCCCCCCCCTCTTCTCCCGTTCTTGCGTTCCAGTCTCCGCCGATGATCATCACTTCCTCTTCTCTTCCGTCCACTCTTTCCTCTATTTCTTTCCATGTCCCTTTTGTGTCCTGATTGTAAACCACCATTATCCTGAACGTCTTATCATTGTATGCTATTTCCCTTTCCACTATGTTGTCACTTATTTCTTTATATTCTAGTTCTCTCAGTCCCTTTTTTTATACCGGTTACTATCCCTCCCTTTGCTCTTCCTTTCTTCCTTATTCTCCTTGCTGCCCTGCATCTCCAATCAAATTCTTTTGGTAGTCTATACTTTACTTTCTCCCAGTTGTTTTCCTCTACCCATGTTTCTGTGAGTCCGATCATGTCAAATGTCTTTAGATATTCCCACACCTCCTTGTCTTTACCTATTAGACCTGCTACGTTCCAAAAGCACATTTTTATCCACTTCGCATTCCCTCCCCCTTTTCCCCCTTTTTTTCATTTTTCTTCCCCTCTCTTTCCTTCCTCCTCCAGCCTCTCTTTATTTTCGTTCCACCTGTACCAACTGTTTTCCACTTTTAGCTTCATGTAGCCTACCCTTACGTATTCTCCCTTTTCCCTTCTTGCTCTGGCTTCTCTTCTTATTTGCTGTTGTATTTCCCTTTCCTTCCTCGTCAGGTCATCGTCTATGTAGACACCCTTTTCCAATTTTCTTTTCTCCTTCATTATCTTTATCTTCTCCTCCCTCGACTTCACCGCCGCCACCATTATTGTCCTCCTGTCCCCCACCCTTATTAACTGTGCCCTTTCTACCTCTACCTCTAATTTCATTCTTTCCCTTATGAACTCTTTTACAGTCTCCTCATTGCTTCCTTCTTTCCAGACTGCACCCTTGATCACTATATTCCTTCTCCTTTTCTTTCTCTCTTCCGTTTCTCTTTCTTCCTCTATTCTTTTGATCCTGCTTACTAAATCCTTCCTTTCCCTTTCCCATTCTTCCCTCTCTCCGGCCCTCTCTCTTTCTACTCTTTCCCTATCCTCTTTCAATTCTCTCTTCAACTCTTCCAGTTGCTTTTCAAACATTCCTTTTAATTCCTTCATTATTGTCTCGATTCCCTTTTCCATTTTCTCCACCTTTTCCATCATTACCTCCTTTTCTTTCTCTCTGGTTGGCGGCTCTTTTCCTGCCGGCTGTACCTGTCCATCGTGTTTTTGAAATCCTCCTTTTCTCCCGCCTTACCCGTGTTCCTCGGTCTTCCTCTGTATGTCGCCATCTGGTGTTTTCTCGACTTACTTTCTGCTGCGCTTCTCACAACCTAACCTCTTCCCTTTTGGTATTTTTCTCACTCGTATTTCACCCTCGTTTGTCTCCTTTTTCGCTTCTCTCTGCTTCCTTCTCGTATGCCCACACTTTATTTTTCCTTTCTTCTTATTACTTTACGCTTCCTTTTTCCTTTTTCCCTTCGCACTTCACTTTTACTACAGAGCTCTCCGTCCACGTGTTACCTTCGCCCCGAACCAAACCGGAAGTCCACATAGCATATACTTAAAGATCTCTATTTTAGATTCAAGAAATATTTTCTTTAGCCAC
The DNA here is from genome assembly GCA_014737505.1 of Bombus sibiricus. Lineage (NCBI taxonomy): Eukaryota > Metazoa > Arthropoda > Insecta > Hymenoptera > Apidae > Bombus > Bombus sibiricus. The sequence continues at coordinate 21,680 of JACXIM010008915.1, read as the reverse complement.
ATAATTTCTTTTGCTCCTGAGGCTGCATTGACATACTCAGCTTCTGTCGTAGATAGAGCTATACATTTTTGTCGCTTACCATTACCATGTAATGGCCGCATTCGTATACTTACATACAACGCCTGATGTCGACTTTCTTGTTTCTTTGTCGCTTGCATGGTCAGCATCGCTAAAGGTTTCGAGACTGCCTGTTTTCGTATATAAGAGTCCCATGTCTGTGGTCCCTTTTATGTAGTGCAAAATTCGTTTGACTAATTTCCACTGATATTTGTTTGGATTCTCTAAATGTCTCGACGCTATATTTACTGTAAGACTAATGTCTGGCCTACTTACGGTTTGTAAAAACATTAAGTTTCCTACGGCTTCTCTGTATGGTGCGTTACAATCATTATTGCCTATGTTACTTCCGCTCCAATTAGTCTCGATAGGTGTAGAAACACTGTTTGCCCCATTCATATTAAATGTTTTTAATATGCTTTCGATATATGAATGAATATATGTTCTGATGAATGAATATTGAACCATCTTTTAATCTATTAATTTCAAGTCCAAGAAAACTCTACTTCTTTCGAACTCGTAATTTTGAATTCATTACTTAAATTATTGAAAAATTTATCGATTAGAGATTCGTCTGAAGCTGCTACCAGTCCATCGTATATGGTCATAAACATTAATTTGTCATCTTTTGTATAAATATAAAAACAAGGATCTGCGTTATTCTGATAAAATTTTAAATTTTAAATAAATTTTGTGAAACGTTCCGTCCAACATCTTGGAGACTGCTTTAAGCCATATAGGCTTTTTAGCAATCTACAAACGCGATTCGTACCATCATCATAGCCTTTAGGTTGTTTCATATAGATGTCTTCTTTCAGACTTCCATATAAAAATGCGGTTTTAATGTCAAACTGTCCAAGGTGTAAATTATTTTTGACATCAATACTGAGCATTAATCTAATTGTGTCAAACCGAGCAACGGGGCTATAGGTTTCCTTATAATCTATGCCTTTGAGGTGAACGTCAGTGAAGGTGCCCACAAGAAATGCTCTTGATTTTCAACAATAACATTTATTATACTCTTAACAACTAACAACAAATAACGATTAACAACGATTAACGATTAACAACGATTAACGATTAACAACGATTAACGATTAATAACGATTAACGATTAATAATTAATAATGATTAACACTGAACAATCAAGAGTCAATAACCCGTTTCTCTAATTGTGTTTGCTTCGCATAATCTTTTGCACTTCGCAGATCGGGGCCGATTGAATCTTTCGTTCCTGGGCGAACAGATTCTTCCCTTAGTTGCCCATCGATATCCCCACTAGCACGCGTTTATTAGATGTACCGCGGCGGTTGCCGCGTATGTGTTCTTTCGAGAATTCGGCGAAAGAAGCGTAGGGATATCGATGGTACATTTGGTACGTCGATGTTGTGCTTTGACGGCATAGCGCTTTGTATCGCGAAGCCAACGGAAAGTTCCGTGGTGGGTGCCGCCACACAACTATGCGCATGTCGCTACAGTGTATATTTTTCGTAAGTCATATAAGACGATCTGTCTGCGACACTGTAGTGCCACGAGCGATGGTTAGGAATACGACCTATGGTAAACCTCGTGGCGTAACATACTCCCCCCGTTAAGAAGGTACCGATCAAGTTATATGGTGTGATGCTGTGAGGTGGATCTCTTCTCAGAATTCGTTGCTGTTGATGATTGTTTCGGAGTCATCTGGCGTCGATCTGCTCAGTAGTGGTACCATCCGCGTGACCGGGAATAAGGACAAGGAGATCATTTGGATCTGTAGATATTGGGGTTAACGAACGGGAGTTGAGGATTGATTCGATTTCGATGATGAGTATGTTTAGGTTTTCGAATGTTAGAGAGAGGCTCGTTACCTACGACACGTCTGAGATGTTGTTTGAAGGATTTTACTGCAGCCTCCCACAGCCCGCCGAAGTGAGGTGAGTTGGGAGGAATGAAGCGCTATTCGATCCGTCGGTCGGCTAAAAAGGACTGAATCTTTACCTTATGATCGTCGGACTGTAGGAGGTTTCGGAGCTCTCGTAATTCGTTGTTGGCGCTAACGAAGTTGGTACCGTTGTCGGAGTCGATTGTTAAACAGAATCCTCGGTGAGCGATGAATCTTCGCAGAGCAGCAATGAAGTGATCTCGCTTGTGAAGTCGCTGACCAGCTAGATGTGGACTGCTTTAACTGCAAGACATACAAATATTGCTACGTATACCTTGATTTTGCGTCGGTTGCGATCCTTTCGTTCTTTGATGTAAAATGGTCAGCAATAATCGGCTCCGACGTTGGTAAACGGCCGAGATTCCACTATCCGTGCGGTTGGGAGGTCGCCCATTACGTAATCCACTGGAGGTGCATAGGCTCGGCAGCAACGGACGCACTTCCTCACCGTGCTCCAAACTTGACTACGGCCGTCGATAGGCCAATAAGATTTTCTTACGGCGTATAAGGCAGCTTGAGTTCCGGAGTGGAGGTTTAGGAGGTGCTCATGCTCGATTATGAGCGCTGTAACTGAAGATTTGGGTAAAATGATTGGATGTTTCTGATCGAACCTCTGACTCGCAACATCCCGTCCGTGTCCAGAAATGGATTGAGTCGTTGTGACCTCCCCTTTGCTGCAGAATTTCGATCTGTTCGGATAGTACGAATTTCATCTGAAAAATAACAAAGTTGTAACAATTTGACAAGTGTGTTATGCGCAATAGTTAAATCATGCGTGGTTAGAGGTCTCCCTCGATCCTGTTTTTGTCTCCATCGAAGCCAACGAACGGTAATTCTTATTAGCTTGGGCCAAGAGGAAAATCTCTCCAGTAGGCTGTGGTCGGCGGGGGTCACGGACAGATAAGTCGCCTTCTTCTGCTCCGGTATTTTGGTTAGTGGTACTGGGTTCCACGTCGGCCAGTACCCTTCAGGTTGTTGGAGCCATTCCGATCCATGTTGCCTAATGGTTGGTCGCAGAAAGTCTTCGGGCGATTGGCCTCGGGATATGAGATCCGCAGGGTTGTCGGTGATGGGAATGTGACGCCAATCTGAGGTGTGAGCCTTCTTTTGAATTCCTGCCACACGATTTGCGACAAAGGTTTTCAGTGTATGGGGTGATGTATTAATCCAATGAAGAACGATGGTGGAATCAGTCCAATAAACGGTCCGAGAAATGTTGCTCGGTAAGGTTTGAAGGACTATAGTGGTCAATGATGTGAGAAGAAGGCTCCACTCAGTTCTAGCCTTGAAATGGTTTGTGATTTGAGCGGAGCCACCTTTGACTTCGCAGTGAGGAGTCGTGTCCAGACATGACCATCTGAAGTGATGGTGCGAAGATAAACACATGCCTCATACGCCTCTTCGTTGGCGTCACAAAACCCGTGTAACTCAATTTCCACTGCGGACTTGATTATGGTTTTGCGTGGAAACTTTACGTTGTTTAGCAATGGTAACTGCGCATAGTATTTGTTCCATTCTGTATGTAAGTCAGCCGGAAGAGATTCGTCCCAATCGGTTTTTAATGTCCAAAGTCCTTGGAGCATCATCTTAGCTCGAACGATCACTGGTGCAAGTAATCCAAGAGGATCATAGATCTTGGCGATTTCGGAGTTGATTATTCTTTTCGTAATTCGAGAGGTGGTAGGACTGATTTTGATGGAATATAGGATCGAACCGTCAGGGGAATTCCAAACAACACTCAAAATTTTTAAGGTTTAAGATTCGCCTAGAAGTAGCCTGTCGTTTATGTCCTGTTCGGAAAGTCCTTGTAGCAGTTCGAAGCCCTTTTTCGAATGTTTAAACCGGCTAGTTTGAGCAATTCTGTGAGCTCCGTTCTCAATGATCATGCCTCGACCTCTGTATCAGCTCCTGTGAGAACATCGTCGACGTAGAAATCTCGCTGTAAGACTATCGCTACTCGTGGATACCAATGACCCTTGTCGTCCGCCAGTTGTTTGAGGCGCCGAATGGCTAGATAAGGAGCCACTGACAGCCCGAACGTCACAGTGCTAAGGTGATATGTGTCAACTTCTCCATTAGAGTTACGCCACAAAATTTGTTGAAATTTCCGATCCTCTGGACGCACAAGAAAAATGTCCTGTACATTTTTTCAGCATCGCCTGTGAGGACGCATTGATGAGAACGAAATCTCAGGAGAATGAAAAATAAGTCCTCTTGTAGTTTCAATCCCGTGTGAAGTATGTCGTTTGAGGAAACTCCGGTGGTGGTTGGTTCTGATCCGTCAAACACGACCCGGAGTTTCGTCGTTTGGCTGGACTCTTTGATCACGCAGTGATGTGGCAGAAAATATCCGTCGTCTGTGGAGTGGTCCGTGGTAATCTTCGACATGTGTCCTAATTCCAAGTATTCTCGTATTACGGCGCGATAGTCGGCTTCGAATTGTTTATCTCGTTGGAAACGACGGCAGAGAGATGTGAGTCGTTTCATCGCCATGGCTTTAGAGGATCCAAGCGAAGAAGTTGTTTTGTTAAATGGGAGAGCGACAATGTATCGCCCTTCGTTGGACGTGATTTCGGAAGTGTTCCTCGCATTGTCGTTCCGCCTCCGAAATGTGTGAAGTGGGCGGTCGTTCGTCGATTTCCCAAAAACGGGCGAGGTCCGCCTGTAAAGCCGTCGTGGAAGCGTGAAATGTGTGTGCTGATGATTGCGAGATTGGGCTCCCCCCGATGACCCATTCGAATCGCGCTTTTTTGCAGACGCAAGTCGGGCCCGTTTGAGTGACTGATATTAACACGTTCGTCGCCCAGCGTGATTCGGCTAAGTTTCCTGCGGGGCCCAAATCCGACTGCCGGCACGCAGAACATAAACAGAGCGATAAGCGGGAATTCTTCGTTTACGCTTTCGATTCATTGTTTATCGCTTTCGATTCATTCTAAAAAAAAGTTTATTTAGTTTTGAAATGAAGAAAGCAATAAGCCTTCCAGTTAGAGTATTCCGAGGGATCTCATGGCAGATATCTCAGATCTATCATTTAGTCGAGAAGCATATTTGTGAGATGTACATCAGTGATTTTTTTATCCTCAAAATGTTCAGTAAACAGCGTGAAAATATATTTGAAAGTGAGGAGAGTAGTGATGACGAAGTAGTGAATTTTAGAAAAAAAGTTATAAATAGAATTTCATCGAGTTCGAATTCGGATATTGAGGAAGCATGTGCAAGCGAAGATCTCAATGACATGTTGGAAGAACTTGCCATAGACGAAGAACAGAAATTCGACTCTATTGATAATTCATTGAACAATATTCAATGGGATGAATTCGCTAACAGGCAACAGACATTTCCGTTCACCGGAAAAAGTGGACTTCTGATGGATTTGCCGTCTGACATTAGCGCAAGTGAAGTGTTTTCGTTATTCGTTGATGAAAAAGTGATAAACCTTTTAGTCACAGAAACTAATAGATATGCAGAGCAAAAATTACATCAACATGAAGTGACCGGTCAAACTCGACATAAGAGGTGGAAACCCACCACTTCCAAATAAATTATAAAATTTATCGAACTAATGGTTTGGATGGGTCTAGTACCAACACCGCTTGTTACATGTTGGTCAACGAGCCGTCTTTACAATTTTCCATTTCCACGCAGCAGAGTGTCCCGTAATCGTTTTGAATTGCTATTGGCAAACTTGCATTTTGCAAATAACGAAACTATAGAACAGAATAGCAGACTTGGAAAAGTTTTACCACTCATAAATATATTGATAGACAATTATCAACAAATTTTATCACCAGGCAAAGATATTGTAGTCGACGAGACAATGGTTCCTTGGACGACTAATATTCCGGCAATACATACCGACGAAATCACATAAGTATGGTATAAAACTATTCAAACTGTGTTCCACCGAAGGTTACACATGGTCTGCAAAAGTATATTCTGGACGAGAAATCACCGGAAGTAAGGAAATTAGCATAGCTGAAAACGTTGGCATTGAACTTGCAGATAAATTGCTAAATGAAGGACGAACTTTGTTCGTCGACAACTTTTATACGAGCTATCAGTTAGCAGTGAAATTTTTAAATTTTAGGACGCATGTCGTTGGAACTGTACGGCACGACAAAAAATATATGCCCAATTCCGTAATGTCGTACCCGTTGAAGAAAGATGAAATGATAGCACAAGAAGATAAGAACGGTGTTGTGATTCTCAAATGGAGAGATGTTCGAAATGTTAGAATATTATCAACAAAACATGCACCCATTATGATTCCAAGCTCGAAGTCTACATATCACGGATGCTCTCCAAAACAGAAACCTTTGGAGGTAATTGCATATAAGAATGGAAAAATTGGTATCGACAGAAGTGACCAGATGGTCTTATATGCCACTACGATACGGAAAAGCATCAAGTGGTATCGGAAATTAGCACTACATTTACTCTTAGGCACAACTATAGTAAATGCTCATATTGTGTACCAAACAGCTACAAACAAAAAAATACCGATAAGACAATTTCGGGAAATTGTCGTTTTCGAATGGTCCAATGTGTCCTCAGAAAATACTGTGCCCGACAACCATCGGAAGAAAACGAAGAAGGTGTCCCACCATTGGGACATACGTAAGAATCAGGAGGGCAAGCCTATAAGAAGGATGTGTACCCTATGTTACAAGAAGAAGAGGCAAATTGTCTCACGCGAAGAAGCGAGAAAAAACATGAAAAGAACTACAACATATTGTTCGAAGTGCCCAAAATCACCCCAAATGTGTTTGGAATGTTTTAACGAATACCATGTGATATAGCATAATGTAATATTTTATCCAGAATATAAATTAATAAAAAGTATGGTATAATGTGTTTTTAATATTTTTAAGTTGTATATCCTATATATAATATCGTATATTTAATTAACTCGAACAAGAAGAGCGTCACCATACGTTGGTGACGGGGCCCCCACGGAAGTATATCCGTCGCACAGATACGTGCGACGTGGCGACGAACGTGTTAAACGACTCGTCTCACTCAACCGCAGATTCCAGCACGACAAACGCTTCGAAACAGAATATCCAACGGTATTACAGGAGTACCTGGCATTGGGACACATGACGAAGGTTAATATCAACCACTCCGACGACAACGGATACTATTTACCGCATCATGGCGTAATCAAAGCATCGAGTCAAACCAACAAACTCCGTGTAGTTTTCGACGGATCGGCACCAAGCACCACCGGAATCTCCCTAAATGATACACTTCATACAGGACCCAAGTTACAGGAACATTTATTTTGCATACTAATTAGATTCCGCTTTCATCAATACGTACTCACTGGCGACATTGAAAAAATGTATCGGCAATTCCTCGTACGACCAGAGGATCGAAAATATCAAAGGATATTATGGTGCAGTGCGAGTGGAGAAACTGAAATATATCAACTCAATACCGTAACGTTCGGTTTATCCGCAGCCCCGTATCTAGCCATTCGATGCCTCAAGCAACTGGCAGAAGACGAAGGACATCGATTTCCGCGTGCAGCGCAGGTACTGCAGCGGGATTTCTACGTTGACGACGCTCTCACCGGAGCTGAGACAAAAAACGAAGCCCTTACACTTAGAACAGAACTCGCCGAGTTACTCCGATTAGCCGGTTTAAACATACGAAAAGGGGCATCAAACGACAACGACTTATTACACGGATTTTCCACAGAAGAAACAAATCATCAACAATTTTTGGGCGATTCGCAAACCTTGAAGACGCTGGAGGTGTTTTGGAATTCATCCGACGACTCCGTTCTTTACTTGGTCGAAGTCAGACCGACCCCCTCCCGAGTCACGAAACGAATCATCAGCTCGGAGATGGACAAAATTTACGATCCGCTAGGTTTGCTCGCACCGGTGATCGTTCGGGCCAAGATGCTGCTTCAACGAATATGATCGTCGAAAATCGATTGGGATGAATCACTTCCGATCGATTTACATACAGAGTGGGACAGGTACTACGCTCAATTACCATTATTATAACCGTTATAACAACCGTTATTACCGTTATAACAACCTCAGATACCAACGCAAGGCAATAATTAAATCCACAACGGAAATTGAAATGCATGGTTTCTGCGATGCCAGCGAAAAGGCTTACGGAGCCTGTGTTTATCTATCCTTAACCCTAACGGCCGTGTTTGGACACAACTTCTAACGGCAAAATCGAAAGTCGCCCCGCTCAAGTCCAACACCATTCCTCGGCTGGAGTTGAGCGGGGCACTCCTTCTTACGTACCTGATGTCGACAGTACAACAAGCCCTATTGCACAAAATTACTCGAACTGTCTATTGGACCGATTCTACTTATCGTCCTCCATTGGCTCAATACATCACCTCACACTTTCAAAACATTCGTCGCTAACAGAGTCTCCGAAATTCAAACAAAAACCAGTATCCGCGATTGGCGCCACGTTCCTACCAATGACAATCCCGCGGATCTAATATCGCGCGGTTAAACACCTGAAGAGTTTCTGCGCCCAACCATTTGGCAGCACGGTCCTGCATGGCTCCACCAGTCGGAAGACTATTGGCCGACATGGGCGCTAACACTGCAAATTGAATTACCGGAACAGAAAGGGGCGATTTGTCTGTCCACGACCCCCGCCGATTACAGTTTGTTGCAAAGATATTCATCCTAGCCCAAGTTGATACGAATCAATGCTCGTTGCCTCCGTTGGAAATAAAAACAGAACCGATCGGTACTCCTAACCGTAACCGAATTAAGCATAACACACGACAAGCTAATAAAATTGTTACAAAACGTCCATTTGTCCGAGGAAATTCGTACGCTCTAAAAGGATCGAAACGCGGCTATAAAGGGTAAGCTCACGCGACTCAACCCGTTCATAGACAAGGAAGGAATATTGCGAGTCGGGGGTCCACTCAGTCGTCGATGACCTTCGCCCAGAAACATCCCATAATATTACCTAAGTCATCCGTTACAACACGCATCACAGAACATGAGCACAAGGTCCACATGCACTCCGGAACACAGGCTACGTTATACGCAGTAAGACAACGATACTGGCCCGTCTACGGCCGAAGTCAAGTATGGCGTACGATTAAGGCCTGCGCCCGTTGCTGCCGCGCTCAACCACCGCCGGTAGAGTACGTAATGGGTAATTTGCCGGAGGCACGAGTAACGGAATCTCGCCCATTCACAAACGTCGGCGTCGATTATTGTGGGCCATTCCACATCAAAGAAAAACGAGATCGTAACCGCTGTCAGATAAAGGTATACGTAGCCATCTTCGCATACCTAGCAGTTAAAGCGGTACATATCGAGATCGTTGGCAATCTCACAAGCAAAGCCGCTCTTCGTGGATTTATCGCTCGACGAGGATTTTGCTCCACCATCCACTCCGATAACGAGAACATCACGATCTATTACAATCGGACGACCACAAAGAAAAAGTAAACACATTCCTATCCGATAAACAAATCGAATGGGGTTTCATCCCCCCTCATTCCCTGCATTTCGGTGGGATATGGGAAGCGGCGGTGAAGTCATTCAAGCGCCACCTTAGACGTTTAGTCGGCAACGAGTTACTCACCTTTGAACAATTGAACACTCTTATCATAGAAATAGAATCAGTCATCAATTCACGCCCGCTAACTCCCATCTCTACCGATCCAAATGATCTCCTAGTCCTCACTCCCGGACATTTCCTCATTGATGATTCATTAATGAGCTTACGTGATCGAGATTACAGGGACATTCCAACCAACCGGCTCTCCAGATGGCAGCATATCCAACAGCTCAAACAACATTTTTGGAACCGCTGGCATAAAGAGTATTTGAACGAGCTCACCAACCGCAATAAATGAAGCAAGGGTGGACACAGCATCCAGGAAGGCACAATCGTCATCCTCAGAGAGGACAACGTGCCCTCCATGCAGCGGCCCCTGGGCCGAGTTATCAAGGTCCACCCAGGCGCCGATGGTGTCATCTGGACAGCCACAGTTCAGACGGCAAAGAGCATTTTGGATCGGGGCGTCAAAAGGTTTGTCCCGCTGCCAATTCAACCCGATCTCGAGTATCCCGAACAACCCGCCACCGAGACGAAATAAGAAGGGAATGTCAACCAATACCACATCTCGCTAATTTTGATCGGTACCCTCTCAATGGGGGGAGGATGTTACGCCATGAGGCTTGCCATCGGCCGTATTCGTAACCGTCGCTCGTGGCACTACAACGTCGCAGACGGACCGTCTCGCCTGCCCGACAAATATACATTGTAGCGGCAGGCGCATGGTTCATTTAATCAGCGCGAGTTCCAGAAACGTCGATTCGGGACCGTTATTTTACCTCGCATAAAGAATGTGGCGTGATCCGAGCGTAATGAGGGTCGCCTTCCAGAAAAGACAAAAAAGATCGAAGGGCGATCAGAACCTCTTGGGAATTCAAACTGTCAACACCTCAGCATACGTCGCGTACTACATATTGTCACTTGGTTATCGATCAAAGCTCACTCACACATTCACAATTTACATTTCTTTAATTAATAAGTGTTGGAATAAATATTAATTTATTTGTGTTAATTCAGTAGAAACTTATTGAACCACCCTTATTATCATAATAGAAATAAGGGGATCGATCAGTTCGTGGCGTCGATTATTTAATCGTAACGGGAACTTACAACTCTCGTTAACGTGATATCCCCGATCGCGTCTCTCCGCGAACGGTCGAAACACCAGGCAAAGTCAGCCAAAAAACGCTTTGAGCTCGCCAAAAGAGCGTCACTTTGCACCAATTGTTTAGGCAAGGGGCATTTTCATACTTAATGCTCAGCCGGTTCGTGTCACGTTTGCAGACAACGACACCATACGTATTTACACCGAGACCAAGCTCATTTCAGTTCAGGAGCATCTGGCGGCCGATCATCGATCAAGTAGTCGGATAAAATCCACCGTCCAGTCCTCAACGACACGGGAAGCAATGACTACCTCAGATGACGACTTTAATTGGGGCCGAATCACAGAGAACCGATTCACTAACCACGCTTCATTCTGAACCACTGCATCACGATCTCTTAGTCACAGCGCAAGTCAACATACTAAACAATAAAATGCAACCATTCCGTTGTAGAGCTCTGCTAGACACCGGCTCCAGCATGAATTTCATAACCGAAAAACTCGCCAACTCATTGAAACTCAAACAACGGAAATGTTCTGTCCTAATCGGAACCCTCAACACGTTATCAGCAATCTCTAACGCCAGCAACTTATCGCCTACATGCAACTTGACGACAACCAAGTTCGCGTCATCATTATCTGAACAATCTGATTCAACGCCACCGAACACCGTGAATCAGACAACCTCTCACATCCGTAGCTCGTCACCTACATGCGACCTGACGACAACCACGGTAGCTTCGTCATTATCTGAACTATCTGATTTAACGCCACCAATCGCCTTGAATCAGACAATCTCTCACATCCGCAGCTTGTCGGCTACACGCGACTTGAGGACAACCTCTCACGATCCTCTGGACCGGAAGAAACTGAATCCCGCCCAAGACAACAGAGTCAATTTCGAATCGAAACTTACAGCAGAGATTTCGAAATCCACGATGATCAGATTATCTAGGAGCATTTCCTCCTCAATCAGCATTTCAACGTTCAATCTGTCCTATACCACGCCGCCTGTATCACCTGAGAGCAGGAGTATTATATCGGAGAGTCATTCTCCTGGACATAACGCGAAGACGCCACCTTTGCCATTGCCGAAAGGGGCCACACCTACGTGTTACCCGAATCGGAACACTCTTCACGTTATCACCACCGTGACGAATTCCTCAAACGATATCGATAATTGTCAAAACACCCCATCGGCTCTCAACACTTATCCACTGAGTCCACAGATCGCTGCATCGGACAGGTCTCGGAGTACAAACATCTCACTGCAGTCACCCTTGGCTCCAACAACGCCGGCATACTCTCCAATACCAAGGCAAGTCACAGTCACGACGCCCAACGCTCATTCTCCACCAAGGATCATCACCAAGAGAGCGCGATTCGGGCGGATCATCGGGGGAGCCCAGCCTCCCAATCAACTATAAAACTCCGCGTCGTGTTGAACGAACCTGCATCAAGCAACACCGGAGTTCCGTTCAACGATACCTCCTGGACTGAGCTGGTCCACTACATTTCCAGGACCGTGACGGTCCACGATCTTCCAAGGACCGGGACATACAACGACACTTCTTGGGCCGACGTATTCCATGACACTTCATGGGCAGACGTGTTCCAAGACACTTCATGGGCATGCGTGTTCCATGATACTTCATGGGCAGAGGTTCTTCATAACACTTCCAGGATCGAGGCATTGAACGACACTTCCTAGGCCGAAAATTACAACTGCAAATTTCTAAGCAACGACGAGGACTACGATCGAAACTACAAAGACTTTCCGAACAGGACGTAAACAACAAACTTGTCAAATTATTACAACTCTGTTATTTTTCAGATCAAATTCATACTCTCCGAATGGAATCTCGGCCGTTTACCAACGTCGGAGCCGATTATTGCTGACCATTTTACATCAAAGAACGAAAGGATCGCAACCGACGCAAAATCAAGGTATACGTAGCAATATTTGTATGTCTTGCAGTTAAAGCAGTCCACATCTAGCTGGTCAGCGACTTCACAAGCGAGATCACTTCATTGCTGCTCTGCGAAGATTCATCGCTCACCGAGGATTCTGTTTAACAATCGACTCCGACAACGGTACCAACTTCGTTAGCGCCAACAACGAATTACGAGAGCTCCGAAACCTCCTACAGTCCGACGATCATAAGGTAAAGATTCAGTCCTTTTTAGCCGACCGACGGATCGAATAGCGCTTCATTCCTCCCAACTCACCTCACTTCGGCGGGCTGTGGGAGGCTGCAGTAAAATCCTTCAAACAACATCTCAGACGTGTCGTAGGTAACGAGCCTCTCTCTAACATTCGAAAACCTAAACATACTCATCATCGAAATCGAATCAATCCTCAACTCCCGTTCGTTAACCCCAATATCTACAGATCCAAATGATCTCCTTGTCCTTATTCCCGGTCACGCGGATGGTACCACTACTGAGCAGATCGACGCCAGATGACTCCGAAACAATCATCAACAGCAACGAATTCTGAGAAGAGATCCACCTCACAGCATCACACCATATAACTTGATCGGTACCTTCTTAACGGGGGGAGTATGTTACGCCACGAGGTTTACCATAGGTCGTATTCCTAACCATCGCTCGTGGCACTACAGTGTCGCAGACAGATCGTCTTATATGACTTACGAAAAATATACACTGTAGCGACATGCGCATAGTTGTGTGGCGGCACCCACCACGGAACTTTCCGTTGGCTTCGCGATACAAAGCGCTATGCCGTCAAAGCACAACATCGACGTACCAAATGTACCATCGATATCCCTACGCTTCTTTCGCCGAATTCTCGAAAGAACACATACGCGGCAACCGCCGCGGTACATCTAATAAACGCGTGCTAGTGGGGATATCGATGGGCAACTAAGGGAAGAATCTGTTCGCCCAGGAACGAAAGATTCAATCGGCCCCGATCTGCGAAGTGCAAAAGATTATGCGAAGCAAACACAATTAGAGAAACGGGTTATTGACTCTTGATTGTTCAGTGTTAATCATTATTAATTATTAATCGTTAATCGTTATTAATCGTTAATCGTTGTTAATCGTTAATCGTTGTTAATCGTTAATCGTTGTTAATCGTTATTTGTTGTTAGTTGTTAAGAGTATAATAAATGTTATTGTTGAAAATCAAGAGCATTTCTTGTGGGCACCTTCACTGACGTTCACCTCAAAGGCATAGATTATAAGGAAACCTATAGCCCCGTTGCTCGGTTTGACACAATTAGATTAATGCTCAGTATTGATGTCAAAAATAATTTACACCTTGGACAGTTTGACATTAAAACCGCATTTTTATATGGAAGTCTGAAAGAAGACATCTATATGAAACAACCTAAAGGCTATGATGATGGTACGAATCGCGTTTGTAGATTGCTAAAAAGCCTATATGGCTTAAAGCAGTCTCCAAGATGTTGGACGGAACGTTTCACAAAATTTATTTAAAATTTAAAATTTTATCAGAATAACGCAGATCCTTGTTTTTATATTTATACAAAAGATGACAAATTAATGTTTATGACCATATACGATGGACTGGTAGCAGCTTCAGACGAATCTCTAATCGATAAATTTTTCAATAATTTAAGTAATGAATTCAAAATTACGAGTTCGAAAGAAGTAGAGTTTTCTTGGACTTGAAATTAATAGATTAAAAGATGGTTCAATATTCATTCATCAGAACATATATTCATTCATATATCGAAAGCATATTAAAAACATTTAATATGAATGGGGCAAACAGTGTTTCTACACCTATCGAGACTAATTGGAGCGGAAGTAACATAGGCAATAATGATTGTAACGCACCATACAGAGAAGCCGTAGGAAACTTAATGTTTTTACAAACCGTAAGTAGGCCAGACATTAGTCTTACAGTAAATATAGCGTCGAGACATTTAGAGAATCCAAACAAATATCAGTGGAAATTAGTCAAACGAATTTTGCACTACATAAAAGGGACCACAGACATGGGACTCTTATATACGAAAACAGGCAGTCTCGAAACCTTTAGCGATGCTGACCATGCAAGCGACAAAGAAACAAGAAAGTCGACATCAGGCGTTGTATGTAAGTATACGAATGCGGCCATTACATGGTAATGGTAAGCGACAAAAATGTATAGCTCTATCTACGACAGAAGCTGAGTATGTCAATGCAGCCTCAGGAGCAAAAGAAATTATGTGGCTAAAGAAAATATTTCTTGAATCTAAAATAGAGATCTTTAAGTATATGCTATGTGGACTTCCGGTTTGGTTCGGGGCGAAGGTAACACGTGGACGGAGAGCTCTGTAGTAAAAGTGAAGTGCGAAGGGAAAAAGGAAAAAGGAAGCGTAAAGTAATAAGAAGAAAGGAAAAATAAAGTGTGGGCATACGAGAAGGAAGCAGAGAGAAGCGAAAAAGGAGACAAACGAGGGTGAAATACGAGTGAGAAAAATACCAAAAGGGAAGAGGTTAGGTTGTGAGAAGCGCAGCAGAAAGTAAGTCGAGAAAACACCAGATGGCGACATACAGAGGAAGACCGAGGAACACGGGTAAGGCGGGAGAAAAGGAGGATTTCAAAAACACGATGGACAGGTACAGCCGGCAGGAAAAGAGCCGCCAACCAGAGAGAAAGAAAAGGAGGTAATGATGGAAAAGGTGGAGAAAATGGAAAAGGGAATCGAGACAATAATGAAGGAATTAAAAGGAATGTTTGAAAAGCAACTGGAAGAGTTGAAGAGAGAATTGAAAGAGGATAGGGAAAGAGTAGAAAGAGAGAGGGCCGGAGAGAGGGAAGAATGGGAAAGGGAAAGGAAGGATTTAGTAAGCAGGATCAAAAGAATAGAGGAAGAAAGAGAAACGGAAGAGAGAAAGAAAAGGAGAAGGAATATAGTGATCAAGGGTGCAGTCTGGAAAGAAGGAAGCAATGAGGAGACTGTAAAAGAGTTCATAAGGGAAAGAATGAAATTAGAGGTAGAGGTAGAAAGGGCACAGTTAATAAGGGTGGGGGACAGGAGGACAATAATGGTGGCGGCGGTGAAGTCGAGGGAGGAGAAGATAAAGATAATGAAGGAGAAAAGAAAATTGGAAAAGGGTGTCTACATAGACGATGACCTGACGAGGAAGGAAAGGGAAATACAACAGCAAATAAGAAGAGAAGCCAGAGCAAGAAGGGAAAAGGGAGAATACGTAAGGGTAGGCTACATGAAGCTAAAAGTGGAAAACAGTTGGTACAGGTGGAACGAAAATAAAGAGAGGCTGGAGGAGGAAGGAAAGAGAGGGGAAGAAAAATGAAAAAAAGGGGGAAAAGGGGGAGGGAATGCGAAGTGGATAAAAATGTGCTTTTGGAACGTAGCAGGTCTAATAGGTAAAGACAAGGAGGTGTGGGAATATCTAAAGACATTTGACATGATCGGACTCACAGAAACATGGGTAGAGGAAAACAACTGGGAGAAAGTAAAGTATAGACTACCAAAAGAATTTGATTGGAGATGCAGGGCAGCAAGGAGAATAAGGAAGAAAGGAAGAGCAAAGGGAGGGATAGTAACCGGTATAAAAAAAGGGACTGAGAGAACTAGAATATAAAGAAATAAGTGACAACATAGTGGAAAGGGAAATAGCATACAATGATAAGACGTTCAGGATAATGGTGGTTTACAATCAGGACACAAAAGGGACATGGAAAGAAATAGAGGAAAGAGTGGACGGAAGAGAAGAGGAAGTGATGATCATCGGCGGAGACTGGAACGCAAGAACGGGAGAAGAGGGGGGGGGGCGATAAACGAGGACCTAGGGAAAGAAAGAAGCAGGCGATCAAAAGACAAGATAATAAACGCGGAAGGAAGAACACTGCTGAAGTACCTGGAAGAGAGAGGCTGGACGATAGTCAATGGCAGGGACAAAGAAGGAGAGGAGTGGACTTATATTGGGGAGAGAGGAAACACAGTAATAGACTACGTGATTGGCAACCAGGAGGCGACAGAAGAAATAATTGACATGAAAGTCGGAAAGAGGACAGAGTCGGACCACATGCCACTAGAAATAGAAATAGGGGGGTCGGAATTACAAAAGAACGAGGAGAAGGAGAGAAGAGAATGGACAAACGAAAGCATGGAGAAATACTTGGAGGAATGTGAAGACTGGAAATACAAGGGAGGAACAGTGGAGAAATTGTGGACAGAAATCAAAAATAAGATAAACGAAGGAATGCCAAAGAAGAAAGTGAAGATAAGGAAATGGGGCATGGGAGAGAAAGCGTGGTACGACAAGGAGTGGAAAGAGAGGAAAAGAGAGATGAGAAGGAAGGTGACAAAGTTTATGAAAGGTGTTACGCCACGAGGCTTACCATAGGCCGTATTCCTAACCATCGCTCGTGGCACTACAGTATCGCAGACGGTGTAACCCCAAATTCTTTTACCCTGACGTCACCTTAGGCGACCACCTCTAGGTATCCTCCGGACAGTTGACACCTCGCCACCTTGATAAAGAACTTCCGAGAATAATATCCCCTCCATCATTTCCATTGTTCTCGCTTAGTATTTAGACTCCGAATAATGACGGCCAGGCCAGTATGAATTGTAAGCGGATACTGGAGCATTGTAATATTGGTACTCAAGGGCCTCCGACAATCTATTACTCTGAAATGGACAAGAGAGACGATAAGAAAATTACACCTGTCGCTTCGACTAGCGTTGATCCAAACCTACGGACAATTTTGGATATGATGCAGCGCCAGCACGAAGAGCATAAGGCAGCTGTAAGTGACTTATATAAATTAATCCGCGATGAAAGCACTCAACGCATTAAAGAGATAGAATTAATAGGGAAAACTGTGGCCGAACTCAAGCTAGGAGTACAATCCTCCGTAGATACCTCCGAATTTAATTCAGTCATAACAGACGATACTGGTTCTGTCAGCAGAAGCACTACCCAGAACACTCGTGTAGCGAAACCTCCAATAAAACACGTACGGATCGAAGAAACTCCAGAAGCCTCCGACCCAACGAACTCCGAGGACGAAGAAGAGGGACCAACCCCGTGCGAACGACTCCTGTTCGACGCAAAAACCAGCATCGAGTTCATCCCAGTCCTCAACGGTCAGGATGACATTGGAGTGGAGGGATTCATCAAACGAGTAAGAGAAGCTAGATCGGAATGTAAAGAAAAACGTGCTCTATTAAGATTAATTCTAACCAAACGTATTGTCGGCGAAGCTGAAAGAAGCATTAGACATTCAGTTATCGAGACATACGACGACTTATTCGAAAATTTGAGAAAATTCGTATCAATTAATATAACTTCAAACGGGGCACGCGATAAATTACAAAGAACTCGTCAAAGTTTTAACGAACCAGTACACGGATATGTCAAAAGATTTCGACATAATCTCAATGAACTTGTATACGCGTTGCAATACGAAATCCGCGATCCAATTCGACGAGCAGTCGCGATAGACTTAGAAAACGAACGCGCAACTAAAATATTCATACTAAATCTAAAACCCGAGATAGAAATCAGAACATCAAGTACAAAACCGCGCACTTTACAAGAAGCACAAGATGCCGCGTTCGAAGCAGAATTATTAATCGGAGAAATTGAACAAAACCACGGAAACCAGCGCAGCCAGCAGATACGAGCTCAGCCATTCACCCGTGGGAATGTATCATCACAGCTTAAACCCCCACTTAGGAGCAGTCCGATGACTACGTCCAGTCGTCCGCAGATAAATGCTCAGACAAACAACGATAAGACTATCTCTGGAAGCCGATTTAATCAGTTAGAAGGGAGACTACTACAAGAAAGAGCGAGAATGAAATGTTTCAAGTGCAACGAAATAGGACATACCGCAAATTACTGCCGAAATTTTCAACCGGCCAGCCAGCGAAACCTTCCGTCCTCGCGCAGCTACAATATAAACATGGAAAATACGGGACAAGAAGAGGGAACGATACTACCAGAACCTCAAGAGACGTCATACGAGTACACGCAACAACAGGAAGACTTCTATCCATTGGAGTTCGATCAGGAACAGAAACCAAACGATATTTAATTGATACCGGTGCAGGAATAAATTTAGATAAAAGGTCGAGTGCCACATTCAAACCTAAAAAGACAGAAGCTAAAACATTTTACACGGGCAATGACAAATACCAAACTGACGAGACAATAGACTTTCAATTCTTTAACATCACGAACACATTTCACGTTGTACCAGACGATTTTCCTTTAATAGAAGACGGGATAATTGGCTTACCTATGCTTTCTAACTACTCATACCAAATTACCAACGAGCCAATACAACTAAACGGGAACGAAATATTTTTTCAGGAACCGAAAACCATTCTCTCAGGGCAAACCAAAATCGAGACAATTTATCTGGATAAAGTTCCAACAAGAGTATGTTTCTGCAATACTGGTGAGTAACCAACTGTAATTACTAATGATCTTTCTTATGAAAACGATCTCGATAAAATTGCTAAAATGAAACAAATAATTAGACTAGACCATATTGAAGACAAACTTCGTATTCCTATTGAAAAGATCCTCCTACATTACATAGACGTATTTAACCTAGAATCCGATACCCTACCTTGTACCAATTTAACAAAACACACCATCACTTTACGCGAAAACAATATCGTCAATACCAAATCATACCGACCTCCCGAAGCCCATAAAGCAGAAATCGAAAAACAAATGAAAGAAATGTTAGATAAAAATATTATTGAAGAATCAGATTCTCCTCACAACAGTCCAATATGGGTAGTACCCAAGAAATCAGACGCATCAGGTAAACAAAAATGGCGTATAGTTATCGACTTTCGAAAGCTAAATGAACTTACCGACCAAGACGCTTACCCATTACCGACAATCGACGACATCTTGTCACAATTAGGCAACGCCAAATTCTTCTCCGCTCTAGATTTATCTTTAGAATTCCATCAAATACCTATGGACCCCGACTCAAAGAAATATACAGCCTTTAGCACACCTCAGGGATGTTAAGAAATGTTAAGTTGGTATGATCGCTAGTTACTACAAGCTAAGTTGGTACGACTTCTAGCGACGCTCTTTTGTCTTAGAAGTCGACCACGTGTTAATTAACTGTGTGACTCTTGTGTGGTAAGACGTGTAGTACGAAACGGGGAAATATACTAAGTATACAACTAATCTGTGTGAATCGATTAATTGTCAACCTAAACCCAAACCAATTAACAGGTTATGGGCTCAGGGCAGTAAACTGCGGTAATTAGGAGAAATATTTTGAGTTTTGTGTTTTCTTTCTGAGAATTATCCGAGAAGAGACTTAGCCCTGGTCGACCACGAGGGAATAGGCGAAGTGGACAAGGATATGAACCCGATTCTGAGGAAGGGAAATTATGAATACTGGAGGACGATGGCGGAAGCCACGTTAGTCTTCCTGGGCTGCTGGGATGCGATAGAATCAGGATTTACGGCAGCAGAAAGATTGAGGCCAGAATGCATGAAGATGGACAACAAAGCACGTGCGTACCTTTTCCGGCATGTTCGTCCCGAACACCTCGGGGATATTAGAACCTTGAAAACAGCGAAGGAATGCTTGAAAGCACTGGAAGACGTCCATGGGAGTTCAACGTCGATGGACATTGTCCTATGCATGCGAGAACTGAGGAATATCGAGAAGACCCCCAGCATGGATATCTCCACGTACTGCGGGAGAATCCGAGACCTGAGTGATAAGTTGTCCAGCGTGGGTATAAAAATTGAGGACCACGTTATGGCATGTTTCCTTTTGGCAGGCCTCGTGGCGGATCCAAATTATGCGACGTACCTCAGAACAACGAGGATAGACAAGGATCTAAACGCGAGGACCGTGAAATCCGATCTTCTACTCGAAGAAAGAAGGATCGACGCGGCGGCGGACTCGGCCGAGAAGAACAGCGCAATGGCGGCCAGAAGAGAATGGAGGCCCAAGCCTCAACAGAACAAAGATGGCGCGAGGCCAAAGCACAGAGACTCAAATGATCAGAAGTGCTACAGATGTGGAAAATGGGGCCACATCTCATATCAGTGCCGAGAGGAGAAGGGAGACGAGGAGGGGAAAACCCAAAGAGAGAGAAGAAGACCAAAAGGCAGCAATAAGGAGAGAGAACTAGGAGACAAACCGAGATCCAAGGGACTTAACTCCCCGTTGGCTCTATCGTCCATCAGCCACATGGAGAGAGAGAGAATCAGTTACCTTGACTCGGGCGCCTCGAATCACATGACTCCGGACAGGCATCGGTTCGTAGACTTCGCGCCTGCAACCGGACAGATCAGGATTGGCAAAGGATGCCTGGAAGTTAAAGGAAAAGGAACGATTGTTGTAAAAATGGCTAAGTCCTGTGGCGGCTGGACTTTGTCCTTATCGAACGCTCTATGGGTGCCTGAGCTAGATGTAAATCTAATCTCGATTAGGCAATTGGCGATGAAAGGTGTCACCACAGTGTTTACCAAGGAGGAAGCCGTAGGAACACATGATGATGGAGACGTTGTGTTCAACTCAAAGGTAGGTGACAATGTGTACTACCTAGAGACATTAACATCTGAGGGGCATGTAGCAAATATCTCCATGGGGGACAATCAGGAGAAGCCTCGGGAGGATGACGAAGACATTGAAGTCATTGAGGCAAAGGCCTACAAGAGCACCATATCGTGGCACGAGAGATTAGGCCACCTGCACGGAAATGCGATGAGAAAGATTCCCGTAAGTAGCGTGAAGGAGGACTCGAGGAAACATGAGGAACCATGTGGAGTCTGGGTGAAGGGGAAAATGACGAGGGTGCCATTTCCGAGGACAGCTCATCACGTGTGCCAACGCCCTCTGGAGATCGTTCATAGCGACGTCAGTGGAAGAGCACAGTGCAAGTCACTAGGTGGAGGTAACTACTTCGTGACTTTCATTGATGATTTCTCTCGTTTCATGTACGTTAGGATCATCAACAGGAAGAGCGAAGTACTCAAATGTTTCAAGGAGTACCAGATGGAGGTGGAGAATTTGCAACAATC
>JACXIM010008914.1:0-16885 GCA_014737505.1 Bombus sibiricus | reverse complement strand
GGAAACTTCGAAAAATGGAGCACATTTCACGATACATTTCGCTCAACTGTGGATCAGAACCCTCTCCTCACTGACGTACAAAGATTCCATTACCTACGGTCCGCTCTCCATGGAGACGCGGCGAATTGCCTAGAGGCGTTACCCCTCAACCACATGAATTACAATGACGCTATGAAGATACTCAAAGAGAGTTTCGAATGCCCGCGAGACACCACCGTTAGCCATTGCACGGCCCTAATCGAGCATCCGAAACTTACCAAAGACTCGTCAGCGGAATTAAGTCGCTTGGTCCACGCGTTTAAACAACATATCTGTGCATTAGTCAAGTTAGGTGAATCCTATTCCGATACAAGTGCCATAATATACAGCCTTTTGCTTTTAAAGGTACCATCGAACATCCGGAGCCAGTGGGAAATGACTCTCCCGAACAAGGAACTGCCTGAATACGTTCAGTTCCTGAGCTTCCTCGAAAGATTAGCACGTAGTAACAGGTCGACCACCACCGTCAAACAGAAACGAGGATCACCAGAAAGATCCAGGCGAAACCGTCAGCACGAACCACGAGGAGACGCATTCACCGCATCCCAGGACCAACCAACCTGCCATTCCTGCCGAGGACAACACCCCATCTGGCGATGCGATGAATTCAAATCCCAAACCGTGAGTAAGCGCTTGAAGGACGTCAAAAGGGCATCTTTATGCTTGAATTGCCTGAAGAAGGGGCACACAGCGAGTGATTGTCACGCCGGCTCATGTCGGTTATGCGGAGGACGACACCACACGATGTTACATCAGGAAAGACAGTCGTCGAAGTCGAATTCCTCCACCACTAGCCGAAGTTCCTCCTCGTCAAGCAGGAGAACAGCATCACCCCCGTCAACCACAGGTAAGCGGAAAACCTCGAACGAGCACAACCCGGGGACAAAACGGACAAACTCGCCTCCGAGTCCACCCGGCAGTCCGAAACGGACACACACTCAAAAGAAATGACGCCAAAAATCCAGAACTCCAAGGAAGACCGAAAATACGAGACCAGCAGTTTCCGAGGTATTATGTAATGATCTAGTACTTACAGCTCAAGTTGACATGCTGACCGATAACCAGCAACCGATCCAATGCCATGCGCTCCTCGACACCGGATCCAGCATGAATTTCATTACACAAAAGCTTGCGAATTCCCTGGGAATAAGGCAAAAGAAGTGTTCGGTCCCAATTGGAGTCCTCGATACATTGACAACGACATCAAGGCGATTCATAACGGTGACGATTACCTCCATTGACGGCAAGTACAAACGCACACTAACGTTCCTCGTCATACCAGCCATATCGACCCTGATCCCAAGCCAACACATCGATCGCTCGGCGCTTGATATTCCCAAAAATATCAAGCTAGCCGATCCTCGATTTCACGTGCCTTCCACGATCGAGGTCTTATTAAGCTCGGGTGCAACCCTTGCATCGATGTGCGTCGGGCACATCAATCTGACGCGATCGGACGAGCCAGACCTGCGTTTGCAAAAGACACGATTCGGCAGGGTAATCGGGGGAGTCCAATTTCCTCAACCTCGACAAACACATTCCACGCATCTACGACAGCTCTGCAAGCAGATCTCTCGCGGTTTTGGGAAATCGACGAAGGACCTCCGATGCAACACATATCAGAAGCAGATCGACGATGCGAAGAACATTTCAGAATTCACGTCCGACGCACCAGCGAAGGGCGATACAAGTAGTGTGTGCGTGTAAGGGCTCGGCCTCTCGGCCGACGGTGCCATATCTGGAGTATAGAACTCATACTGGCATACGCATAGAGATGTTCGATTTGGTCCACTTTCTGGCGTCCCCTGCCAGGGGAACGGCGCGCATAGGTGGTCGGCGCGCGACTTGGAAAAACCCTGCCCTCTCCTTACGTGTCATTGGACAAGTTGAACCTACCCTTTCGGACGGCAGCTCGCTTAGCCGTCGCCGCGCGATGCACTCATCGCGCCGCGCCGTTTCCAGCGGGGGCCACGTGGAGGCGGAGCTGCCAGCGTATAGCTCGGTCCCAGCAGGTTGGCTGACTAGCCGATTTATCCCTGCACCGTCTCAGTACCCATCCAGATGGGTACCGCCTGCATTGACGGTCGCAGGTTTCCTCTCCGGGTCGTACGCGTAGTATTTTCCTATTCCTTGTTTCTTTTGCTATTGCTTCCAGGTTCTCGCATATTGTTTGTCCTGTCTTGAGTCCTTAGTTGCTATTGATTTCCCAGTTCTGTGTTGTCTCCGTCTTCTTCGCTGTCGTTGTTGTTGCTGTTGTTGCCGTTGTTGTTGCTGCTGTTCTCTCGTGTTTCTTCGTTCAGCTCGGGTGCCCTTCGGGCCAGCCTTGGACTTCTTCTCAGATGCTGGCTTGTTTGCACACCCGGCTGTGTAGATCCCCTTTCTGGTGGTCGCCCTCGTTGTTGCCGCGATGACTCCCCCGTTTCCCGCAGGATTCTCCTTCTCTTCTCTTCCTTTGCCCGCAGAACGCTCCTTGTGAACTGGCGGAAGTGGGAGTATACGTCCTTCGTTACGAACTCCCACTTTTCTTCTGGCCAGCCCAAGTCTAGTTCTTGTATTGCGTTCCGCTGTTTCTGGCGGTCTTCGTTGACGATCGGGCAATCCTCGAGGATGTGATGGGGGGTTCCTTCTTCGCCCCAGTCGCACGTGTCCACTTCGCTCAGACAGAACGTCTTGAGCTTACTGTTGAAATCCCCGTGGCCGCTAATGAACTGAGTCATATAGTGGTCGGGTCTTACCCTGCGGTTCTCAAGCCTGTCCTTGATGCTGTCGAAGTATGCGAAGGTCGTTCTGCCCTTCCGCGTGGTCTGCCAGCGTTCTTGCCACTTCTCGATTGTTTCTTTGACGATTGCTCTTTCGCTACTTGCATCGTCTAGTCCTTTTTTCTTCCTGTATGTCCTCGTTCTCGTTTCAATTAGCAGGTCAATCGGTATGACCCCGGCGATGACCCGGAGTGCCTCTGTTGACGTTGTTCTGTAGGCCTTCGTCACTTGGAGAAGTGCCATCCTCTGTGACCTTATTAGTATGTTCCTTGTTTTTGTGTTCAACAGGTCTCTCCAGCCGGCTGCGGCGTATGTGGTTATCGGCTCGTACAGCCCTTTGTACAAGGTAAGCATGGCCGCGTGTCCGAGTCCCCACTTCGCCTTGGCTACTCTTGCGAGACTGTTGAATAGATTTCGACATTTTTGAGTCGTTTCGTGAACGTGCTTATTTATCTTCAGGCCGCATTCGAGGTATACTCCCAGGTACTTGATTGCTTGTACCATTTTCAGGCTCCTGCCGTTGATCTTGATAATCGGTGGTCTTTCCGCGTTCAGCTTGCCTTTGACGAGTAGCATTTTCGTTTTTTCCGCCGACAACGAGAGTTTCTTCCTGGCGCACCAAGTAGAAACGCGCGTGACTACTTCTTGTCCTTTTTTCTGTAGTTCGTTTCTTGCGACTAGGATTACTATGTCGTCCGCGTACGCGATCGGTTCACAGTCTGTCGCGCTTGTCGTAAGTTGAGCCAGCAGGTCATCGAATATAAGGTTCCAGAAGCTCGGACCCAATACCGATCCCTGCGGACATCCCTTCGTAACGGGTTTGCTGACTGTATCGCTTTTCCCTCTGATTTGTACGGTCCTTTCCGAAAAGTAGCTCTTCGTTAACTTATACAGGTTGCCGGGACAGCATCTTCTCTTCAGTTCGTGCATTACATTAGGCCACCATACTTTATCAAAGGCTCCTGATATGTCGAGTGCAATAGCGAGGACGTACTTTTTCTCGCTCATTTGCTCGACGTTCTCGCGGAATTTGATGATTGCGTCCACCGTCGATCTGCCAGGGCGAAAGCCGTATTGTCGATCCGAAGAAAGTTCATGATCGTGAAAAATGGTCGTCATCCTAGTAGTCATTAGTCTTTCCAGCAATTTGCCCACCATGGATATCAGGCAGATTGGTCTGTAGGACTTCGGGCTACTTCTGTCCCGGTCTGGTCCCTTAGGGATGGTGATGACGTTCCCCACTTTCCATCTTCTTGGGATCACCCCCCTGGTTAGGCAACCATTCATGAGCCTAAGGAGTTCTTGATGTATTCCTCCGCAGGCGCGTTGGATTACCTCTGCTTCGATCAGGTCGGGTCCAGGACATTTCCCCAGGGTTCCTTGTTAGCCTCCATTGATACAAATTCCTGCCAACTTTGTATCTTGGCCCTCGTGATCGCCTTTACGTACTGCTTTCTGATGTCTCTGTACCGCAGCTTCTCTTGTTCCCTCGTTGCGGGGTCCCTAGCCCCTTCTTATTTTCTCCTTGCCCGGTAGACGTTCCTCTTTGCTCGCGTGAGCTCGGGCGTCCACCATGGCACCGACCTATAGTGCCATTTCTTCTTTGGAATGGCCGCGTCGCAGGCTCTTATCAGGACTTCCTGCATCTGTTCGGCCATGCGTTCGACGTCGTCCGCCCGCTGGAGGGTTGTCTCTCGGAGTGCCTCTTTCTCCTCCACGACAACTCTTTGAAACTCCTCCCAGTTGGCAATCCGTACGTTGTACCTTCTTTCCTGAAGCTGCGGCGGAGTACTTCTTACTTCGAAATCCAGGCGCGTCTCCAGAATCCTATGGTCACTGGAGGTTCCGTCCTCGTGTACTTTCCAATCTTTCACGAGCGGTATTGCCTCTGGACTCGCCATCGTAATATCTATGTTTGATCGCCCTCGAGTCGTTTCAAATGTGTGAGCCTGTCCTGACTGGTTGAGGACGTAGAAGCCATATTGTGCAATAATGGCCTCCAGTGCCTCACCTCTGTCGTCGATGGTCTTGCTACACCACAACGGTGATTTTGCATTGGAATCCAGTCCAATTATGGTCTTCTTCCCTCTAAGGGTCCTCAGTACTTTATCTAGTTGTTTAATGCCGACCTCGATGTTCTCAGTCGGCGGGAAGTACTGGCTTACGACGTATGTCTCCGTTCCTTCGTCGCCTATCTGTATACATACGCAGTGCGTTGTGCAGAGTCCGGCGACTTCGAGTAGCGTAAAATATTCGGACTTGACTCCCACTGCCGCCATTGGCGGGTCGTGTTTCGACCCTTGACAGGCGATCGCTACACCTGTTCCGAGTCCAGGTATCTTTCCGTCAATGCTGTATGGCTCTTGCATCAGCAGGATTTCATCGCCATCAGCTTTCAACTGCGTCCTGATTTCGTGGGGAATGGTTTTGGATCGCTGCATGTTATGCTGCAGGATACTTATTCCAAATTTTTCTCCCATGTCCTCTTCCGTTTGTGCCCGTTGTTTTATTCATATTTTGTTCTCGAAACGGCTATTTCCAGTGCCTTTTTGTACACGGGGCACTCCACGTTGGAGGCCGCGTGGTCACCTTTCTTTCCTGCCTTCCTGCAGTTAACGCAGTTGGCATTCTTGTTCTTATTTGTGCACTCTTTTGTGCTGTGTCCGCTTACTGCTCAGTGTGCAGATTTCATAATTTACGCGGCAGTATTTAGCCACGTGCCCGTATCCTTGGCATTTATAACAACGGCTAACCGCGATATACCTTGCGTGCGACCTTGCATGCAATCCAAGAGATGTATATTTTCCCCAATAATAATTTTTCCCTTACCTGAGGGGGTACTTCCATCACCCAATTGGAACGCACGCTGTCAGTTGTCGTTCTTTGATGACGGGTACTTTCCTCGGCTATTAAGCTACACAGTACCCGGGCACCCCTAGGGCTATAGGGGTTGGGATCACGCCCAACCAGCGCGCATGACACCCAGTGCCATGCTACCTCGGTCAGTTAGGCTCGCAAGAGGCTTTCACTCGTCTCAGGTTGGACGGGGCCCTTTCCATGCCCTACCGTCTCCCGGGACGGTACCGGAGCAGTTGGGACGCTGCTCACCCGCCGAAAACCATTCGGGGGAGCCAAGACCCCTTAAATCGGCCCTCTTGCCAGCACTTGGCCATCAACCACTGCCACCACGAGTCCATACCCATAATCGGCCGAGTCGAGGGCTCGCTACACCCCCTGGGCTTACTCTCGATCCCCGTGGTACCATTCAAAGTCATTGGTGGGACATTATTGTGGATGTACCGCCACGTCTCTGCCGGTCGGTTATCCTGCTAACCGTACTACTCGACAGACCCAGATGAGGCTCACGTTAGCGGGAGCCGAGGTGCAATACTCAGCGACTTATCCCGACGGTCTCACCCATCGCTTCAGGATCGTGGGTGCGCTACTACCCAAGGCCCCGTGTGGGTAGCGTAAGCGTACTTAGAAGTCTTACACTCCCGGCGACCTTCCTTGCGGTGTATATAGAGGACTCACGTAAGCGGGACGCTTGCCCCGACGGTCCTCCCTGGCTGCGGGAACGTGGGTTTGCCAGCCCCCATAGGGTCACCGAAGCGAGCCCTCCCTGCGGAGACGCACGCTGTCAGAAGATCTTTAAAGTATGTCCAAGGAAGTTGGCCAATGTAATTATCAACAATGACTGGAGTTCTTTAGTACCAGGCAGGCAACCGCCAGGGGCAAGTTAGGTGAAGAGGCTCTACGAGGATTTGTGGGGTAGAACTGGACCTCCAAATCCCATAATCCCAGGATGTAGAGCTTCAGAGTTGTCATTATGTGAATACTTTCTTGTTTCACATGATCTAGTAAACCAACACTTCTTTCAACTTTTTTTAAGAAACTCTTTTGAATCGTACAACATTTTCGATCGATTGCGATCTCTCTCACAGTTGCATAGTTTTATTTGTGAATATTACACAAGTAAATATTTCGTTTTTTCGTTCAGACAAACTGCAACTTGATATCATTTTATATTATTGTTGCTTGATTACATTACACAATTTTTATGCCGAGAGAAACATGTTAAAATGCTACATGTAATTTCTTTAGAGATGCTTGTACATTCAAATCATATGAATATATTCGTCTATAAAATGATGAAAATTTTCATAATTAGAAGGTTATTGTATGCTGCGTTTCATAGCGCGGAGGAGTAATTAGCTCCATTTCTTCCAATGACGTTATTACAAAAATTCATACTAATCACATGGTCATCTGATTTAAGTGCACGAACGAAAGAATCCATCTGTTATTATTTTTTCCTTTTATATATCTATAAGTATCATTTCTCCACTACCCAGCATGTGCATATTCTAAGCGTATCACGCGCATCTTCTTTCCATTTCCGTCTCAAAGTTCGTAACGCAAGTATATCATTACTAATCTTTCCACTTTTCTTCTTCTTTTCTTTTATCTCAATAATAGTTTAGTACTGCATGATTCTTAGGAACTTCATGGATACTCTACAATATCGCCCATCTGACGCATTGGAGTCGAATTATTTTCCATCATTAAATACATCCTTCCTTCAATACTTCATACACTGCATACGTACTTTTGTAATTTCTATAGTTTTTCTCTACAGTGAGAGGCGAATAATATCCAGTGTTTCAGTGTTGGGTGTTTTAAATGTTTACATCGTTGCAAAAAACTTTGATCATTTAATAAAGGATCGATTAATAAGACCTACTATTTTGGCATATCCTTTTTTGTTAATACCGGCGATTGCTCTCTGCTCACCCGTGTGTTATATTTTACAGACCTTTCTAAGGATTATGTTACCATGTTTCAATATCTATTAATGAATTTTGTAATTTTTATGACGTTATAGTTATTTGTAATGTATACATAGTCTCACTTTGATTGACTAATTGATTTACTTGCAAAATTTAATGAGAAATAAAACAATAAAATATTGTGTAGAACTATACGCTATCATTTTGCTTTCAAAACACCTTAATAGTAATCAATAAAAAGTATGACAAGATTCTATTTAGATTTCCTTCTATAACTTCCATATCTTTTCTGCATGTATATAATTTATAAAATATAACATTTAAAAAATATAAACTCGTAAAACATATAATATTGAGAATGTTCTCATTTTTCCTTGTACCGTACATCAAACGTAATGTCAAATTGTATTACAATCAATAAAAATATAGCAGCAGAAATGGAAAATGTAAATAACCCATGGGAGAAAGGAGGGTATCTCTTGTGAAGACACCACAACTCCCATGATCTATTGTCTCAGTCAGAATTAACTAAAAGTGGTTAGAATAAAATAATTACGTAACTGTAACGCTGGCCGTATGTCATGCCAACAATGGGAGCCGAGGCAGTAAAACTCGATAGCGACACATACCCGTGCGGCAACACGTGTTTGCGAGCGATTACGAAAAACCGACAGCCAGATGAAAGAAGATGAAAGAAGGCCAAATGCAGTCGA
Organism: Bombus sibiricus; assembly: GCA_014737505.1. Lineage (NCBI taxonomy): Eukaryota > Metazoa > Arthropoda > Insecta > Hymenoptera > Apidae > Bombus > Bombus sibiricus. The sequence continues at coordinate 8,584 of JACXIM010008914.1, read as the reverse complement.
ATGAAATCAAATATTAAAAACAGGGCCTAGGCTAATTAAGATTCTCTTAACGTGTTCACTACCAGCGTCACACTGTTATGACGCATCGATTTTCATTCAGAGCTAAGAATCATAGATATGCGAAGACAGTCAATTTTTGTTATCTCTGCATAAACAAATGAATTCTGCCGTGAACTTGGCAAATATGGTTGAAAAGGCTCAAATCTATAACCAGCACATGTGATCTGAGATTATATTATATCGTTAAAAAAATTTATTACGACAAAGTATTAACTCATCTCCCCGTGTATTTTCTAATACTACCCAGTTTTGCAATTGCAAAAATACATAACAGATATGTAAGTAGTCTAGAATATATATTATTATAATATAATACATAACTGTCATAAATTAGTAAGTAAATTTTCATATCCAGGAGACCCTTAATTAAAATCAAACGAATATTATATGATAGTTTGAGTGATGAAAACAGGAAATATGATGAAGGAATTACAGGTTCATTTGAAATTAGTATTGGGTTGCCCGGAAAATTCGTTCCGATTTACATTTCGATTTGATATACATTTTTTGAATTATATAAGTACCATTTTGTTCCACAACCTTTCTTCATCTTCCAGGCAACTTAAATATTCCATCCTTCCAGAACTTCTAGGATTTCGGGCGAAAAACTTTTCAATATGAAATTAAAAAATTGATGGTTCTCTTGATGAAGATTTTGGATTTGGAGAGAAGCAAACGTTGATCCGATTTACGTAATTTTACCGGAAACGTAGGACTAAAAGTAAATCTTCTAAGAAATGCTTCGGTACTAAATGCATTTTGTTTAATATTTGACGATAATCTCATGTAGAACATTGCGAATTGGACAAATGCTCGGACTTTGTTGTCGTATGTTACACGGGGATCTTCCAAGTTACAAGAAGAATGGAAATCAACTTCAGTTCAGAAAACAAAACAATTCTTAAGATTATGTATTGTCATTGACAACATTCGAATGCATTTTATTATCATTCTTCATTTAGCAAAACAATGCCTCTGTCACGTCCCGCGACCCGCACAATCCGTAGCGCGAAAGTAAAATTCATAATTTCTTTCAAATCAAGGTAATTTAAAACGTTTATTTGTGTTGAGGTTATTCGGTGTATAAAGAGAGAGACGCGTGGATAAATTATAAGGTAGAAAATATATTTTAAATACAGAAGTGAAAGTACATATATGAAATAATAATTTAAGCTGATCCAGATCCACACGCTAGCAGTGTTACCCTATAACTGAAAACCCCGAAGCCAACGTCGCCTGTCGACTGTTTATGGTCTGTCTTCGTCGCAGTCTTTTGTCTATACACTATCGATGGCTTCAATGCTTGAGAAAGCTAAAAAGACCAGATGTAGAGTTTTCTTACAAGTGGTGACCACTTCAACAATTTGAAACCATGTTTACAGTATTTGAAGTGAAAGGCAGTTAACGCCTCTAAAAGCTATATCTTGAGGAAACTTATCTAACTATGTTTTTATATTTACCTAATTATGTTTCTATAACGATATTAAGACAATTTTATTAAATAAGGATATTTACCGTTCGTTTATCGGGTAATAATAATTATTATCGTTCGTCAATCGAGTAATATTAATTATTATCGTTCGTCCATCAAGTATATTAATTACCGTTCGTCTATCGAATAATATTAATTAATTACCGATCGTCAACCGAATAATTTCCATACGAAGAGTTAGTTATCATTGGTGTCTACCGAAGAGATAGTTACCATTTTGTCAACCGAAGAATTTTATATCCGTCAGTCTGTCAGTTAATTGTCAATATCGAAATCGAATAAGATTTGAATAAATCATTACATATTGTAAATTTACTTTCGAACAACTTTAATCCTCTCCCGTGCTAGTATTCCCGTACATAGCAGGTTAGCCGAAAGTAGAGTTTGTTGCCAGTTGCATTAAACGTCAGTTAACGCGACCTTCTCGTCGGCAACTAAATAGAACGTAACAATATATACAGATATAAAATTTTTGGTCGCAGCGGTAGGATACGCTCCATGGAGGATTAAAGTTCTTACGAGTATTGACAAAATAAACAGAAAACATGTGTAAACAGAAAAAGTGAATGCGTGGGATAAAAATATTCGCGTGTTAACCGACATGAACCTAAGGGTTGCTAAATTAGAGGAAAACGCGCAGATAAGTAGGGTAACAAACGAAACTGAGATACCTACATCATATTCGATAACACCGCGAGAGACCAAAGCGATCGAGGGTAACTCCCAACCGATTAAGTTAAAAGACGCGATCGAATCGGCACCAGTGTTCGACGGCCACCAACCGTCTGTATTTCAGTTTTTAAGGGCGTGTGAGCGCGCGCGAAATATGGTTCCAAGGCATCAAGAGCCTCAATTGGTAAAATTATTAATGAATAAGCTTCGCGGACACGTGTTTCTCGCCGTAGAAGACTGTCAGATAATAAGTTTGAACGATTTTGGGAACAAATTGAAGGATATGTTCTGCCCAGGAAAAACCGTTAACGAATATTCTGGAGAATTGGGAACAGTATTCCAACAACCAGGACAAGATATATTAGATTATATGGACCGTGTCAGCAATCTCAGGCTGGCAATAATGGATGGGAAAAGATGCGAGTATGTAGAATCGTCCAAACGACCCGGGACAAAACTATAACGTGTAATTATTGTAAAAAACCTGGGCATTTGGTAAAAGATTGCTACAGATTTAAACCCAGAGTAGACGCTGGGATAATAGTACCTTCGTGTCGGGGCAGTCGGGAAACCAGCCAACTCCTTCGAGTGCAAGGGGCGAACCTCGAAGGAGCGATTCTGTGAATCGCCTAAGAGTACAAGCGGCAACGAGAAAACCGACGCCACAACCTTCGATCAATACAATAAAACCATCGTGCAGTCGTGCACGGGAACAAATGGGATATCTGGAGAATCGACAATTAAAAGAGAAGGAAGTCTACGGAAAAACAACCAAGAATGCGCAAGAATCGAATTCAGATTCGGAAGGGGACCTCTTCGAATTGATTCAATAAAGATAAACGAAACCCCGAGCACTCCAATCGCAAGAATAGTCTCCCCAGACTTGAAAACTAAAACTAATTTGCTATTAGACTCCGGATCAGAAACAGATATCATTAAAAAACCTGCCTTACCCGATTCAGCGATCATCAACGAGCAAGAATCAATCGAAGTTTGAGGAATTACGGCAACCAGCCTGGACACCCTAGTGTTGACAGTAATACAGGTTGCGCGCCATTCAGTTATTTTTCATGTGAGGACGAAAACGAGGCCCTGCGGAAAGAGATTGCGAGAATGGCGGTGAGCGCGCCCCAGGAGTGTTCTCGGTGCTGCGTCCTCCGAGAAACGGACAGTGCGACAACGCGTGTTTCACTGCCCTGGAGAAGAGGGTCGAGGTGTTTGGGTCCACAATCTTAAGGGCCATTGAAAAGCGCCTCAGAGGTAGGCGACACAATCGTGAGGCGAGAGCCAGACGGGATTGGGTGGCCTCGGCTCGCACCAAAAGCGCCACACAATTACCATCGCTCCCGAGGGAGCAGCAGGGTGGAAAGTGGAAGATGGTTGAGCAAAGGAAAAAGGGAAAGAAGAAGAAAAAGATGAAGAAAGTCACAGAAAGGGCGGTGGCGAGCCATGTCTACACGGCTTTACCCGCGACAAACGCTCAGTCTGGGAGGAGGACAAAGGGCATCCCGAAACCCAGGGCTGCCGCATCGTCGGGACCTCGGCAAAAACCCCCGAAAGGTGTGCTGGTGCAAGCGCTAAAGAAGGCTGTGCTCCCTCGCTCACTGCGATCATCCGCGGTGACCCTGACCCTGAACGAGGAGGCGAAGACGTCTCGGCTCGGCTTGGGTGCGTTGCCCACTAGTCGGGGTTAGGTTGGGGTTAGGTTCGATAGTCACTTTGATGAAAGACTATCCGCAACATCGTTCCTCTATTTCGATGATAAAATTGAAGGAAACGTGAGAATAAAACAGTCATGCTATAATATGTCAAAAAAAAAATGAAGCTTTATCAGCATAACTAAGCTTATAACGATTGAGAAACACGATTAAGAGAATATCAACGTTGCCTGGTTCCTATTTGCCAAATTAACAGTTGTAAGTGACAGATGTTGTTTCGAATAACGAAACCGATTAAAGAAAGAAGCTTGTTTAATATTTGTATTGAAATCTCAAAATGCAAACTCAATTCGATGCAAACTTTGCGCTAACAATATGATAATTTCGTAAAAATTTCAATATTTAAAGATTTCACACATATTGCAAAATTTGTACTACTAATTGTGGGATTCTTTTAAGGATAAATATATAATAGCCAATATAAGCCAAATAAGTTTCTTTCACATCAATACTGTTTCGCTGGGAGAAATAAAAATTGTGAGAATTTTCCTAGGTCGTTTTGTGACACGCACGTCCAAAGACAAGAGGCTACTTTTAAGCCAAGATCTTGCCATTCAGAATAATTTCTTTCAACAATCGCACAGTTATTTGCAATACCGTTTTGAGATATTCAAAGTTAGAATTTCTTTTTATTTATAGAATCGCGATACTTATGAAAATCCCGTAAAAACCGATGCTACATAAACATCATTTTTAGTATAGAACAAAATAACTCCGAAAAGAACGATTATTTTATTTCCATTAAAAGCGGACAATACTTTTAAAAAGTGATCTTGGACGCTCTTTTTCCAAATATCGCGTTTCCCCATTACATTATAATGATTACAGCAATGAAAGTAATTACGTGCGGTTACTCTCATTAATACTCCAACACGATTTAAAACAGAATAACCTTTTTAAAATTAGACCAAACGATTTAAGCTTTTTTTCTAATAGTAAAAGTCACTTTTTATAATTTTTCTTAAAGCTCTGGATGATCCAGAGGATGGAGAGTCATTGGCAGTTTGCCGGGCCTCTTCGGCTCATGGCCTCTTCTTCCTTCGAGCGCAATGCCCGCTGAAACTTACATCTAAGCTCGAGACTTTCTAAATCGCAAACCCAAAAATAAAGTACAAAGGTGAAATGAAAACATAAATCGCGGAAGTTGATCCAAGTACACATGGATAAACAACGATCATATAGCGATCGCTGTCCGTTCGCACGTGCATGCTCGAACAATATTAACGTTCGTTTCGAACACCACTCGCTATCACGACCGCGAAATTAAAAAAATCAACGGGCAAAGCCAGAGACGATGACATGTTTCATTCGTGCCAGCTTTACCGTCGATTATTCACATGAAATTCCCTGAAACAGGTTGGTCACTCGAAAACGTGTCTACCCGACCAGAGGTCCACCTCCACGGTTCTCACACATAACATCCGGGCGCAAGAGCCTACACTAAAGAGAACGTCCCGGGACACCTCCGACACCCGAGCTTAACACACAGCATGAACACTCTAAGGTACGTACCTTTTTTCTGAAATCGACTGACGAAGGTTAGTGAACATTGCGTAAAACGTGATAAAACACGTCTGAGGAAATGATATCGTTAAAATAAATGTAAGTAAACTCGGAATTATAATTGTGATTGACGGCAATATTAAAAGCGTGGTTACAATTAATCGTGTGGATGATATTATTACAAATTGTGATTGTATCGAGACGTAGTGTTACGCCACGAAGCTTACCATAGGCTGTATTTCTAACCGTTGCCCTTGGCACGACAATGTCGCAGCCGAACTGTCACAATCGGCCCAACAAATATACATTTCTCGATAAAAAGTAAACAGAGAGAGTTCAAGAACCTTCGAATCGGTCCGTTATTTATTACGCACATAAGGTGAAACGCGTGATAATGGCGTGATCGGTGGCGTGACCCGAGCATTGGTGGGGGTCGCCGCCCAGAAAACACAAAGGGATTATCGAAGGGCAATCAGGATCAGTATCGATCGAGGATCCAAATAAAACACATTAAGGAAGTCTAACGAAAAAAGCCAAGTCGCTTCGACTACTAAACAGATCAAACAATTCTTGTAAAAGTCGGGTCCTATTAACATCAAAATAACTGTATAATCTCTCAATAATTTGTGACGTGCTCTTTGCATTATTTATACATTGTAGAATATACCATTTTTTGTTAAATTCAAGTTAATTGTTAAGGTTAATGAGGTTAACACTGTTAATTCAGTGTTAACCTCATTTAATCACCTCTGTTATCTTAACCGAAACAGGGGGACGACTAATTCGCGGCGTCGATTATCAAAATCGTAGCGAGAATTTACGCCTCTCGCTGACGCGCTTTCCTCGCGATCGCGTTTCCCCGCGAACGGTCGTAACACTTACAGTCATCTATTCGGGAGTTATCGTGGACTGTGCAGCGGAATTGATCCGCAAACCCAGGCCAATCTTCGTAGGCTCCTGAAAATGTAGGTATCTGTATTTTAGGTAGAACAGCTTCATTTGCGACTAGATCTGCATACGATGTGCTCGGTGAGTTTATCATATTTTTGTCAGTTGGCTGTCTGTTCTGTTTTGTAGTTCTCTCCATTAAGTCCGTCGCGTCTGCTTTGCATTGCAGAAATCTATACCATATGGCCATGCGTTCATCGAGTGACTGACCTTAGTCTATCTCGTACAACTCGGTTTGATTTTTGCTATATGTCTCATATTTTGTTTCTAAGACCAACCGGTATTGAATGAGGGTTATTGACTCTCCCTCCTTGTAGTTATTAAGTACCGCTTGAGAATTTGCTAATTCTTTAGTGAACATTACCCTTTTATGTTTTAATTGTTTCATGCGTTATTCCTAATTGGGCGCCATGGTATATGTGTAGCTGAATGCCTTTACGCTGTGTATGAGAGCAGGGGTGACTCAACGTATATGTGAACTTACGTTTGATGGTCTTCGCAGTGCAGCGATATGTTAGCGGTGTACTTCGCGTCGAAGGTGCTTTCTTCCCGAAGGTGGCACGCGCTCAGAGCTGTCCCGGCTCTTTTCCGAAGCAGGTCACTATGGAGCGGGATGTTAGCGGTGTACTTCATGTCGAAAGTGATTCTTCGCGAAGGTGTCGCGCGCTCAGAGTTGTCCCGGCTGCTTTCCGACGCAGGTCACTGTGCAGCTGGATGTTAGCAGTGTACTTCGCGTCGAAGGTGTTTCTTCCCGAAGGTGGCACTCGCGTCGATGCGATTTGTCTAACACTCTTGTTTTCTTTGGTCTGATGTTTCCTTCAACGGCATCGGATCCGGCTCGAAGGACCAATATGATGCGGTTTATCGACTAAAGAGCAACCGGTCAGGTCAAACCGATCGGTCGATATCGCGTTCCTCGAATGACTTGACGTTCAAGGTGGAGGTGATGAAATATCTCGTGTGTTAGCTTTATTCGGCACTTTATTTGTACTAGTTGTAGAACTAACTGAGGAATACTGTCGTAGTGAGTCTGTACTATTCGATGGTTGTAGATGAACTAAAGTCCCACGTTTCTGATTCTCTTCTCCAGCCGTTGGATTTCTTCCCTCCACCGTGCCCTTCCGGCTGGTCCTTTCCTGAGTTTTCCCTGGCCTCGGGTCATTGCGTTTACCGCCCTGGGAGGACAGGTAATTCGGAATTTCCTAACGAGGGAAATGGGCCTGTCCGTGCCATAAACGGACGGCCCACTAAATTCCAAACAGAGTCGTTTACATAGAGTCGCTACCCTTCGGTCGTTACCTAGAGTCGTCACACAATGGTCGTTACAATGCGCACGGTCCGAGTCAATCAACAATCCAAGTCTGCGGCATTTCGCGCAATTATCGCCCGAACTCCTGTCGCATCAAAACAATCGACCAGTTGTCGAACTGTTAAAGGCGAATTGCGAACCGTTAATAATAACCGCGAATTCTGCGCATCCGTGTATACCCAGAATATATTGTGAATAAATATTTATTGTTGAATATATTTGAGTGTTCTTTCAGTACCTATCACGACCTGATCTCCTCAATAATAAATTAATGTACATCCATATACGTGAGTCGTTAATACAAAGTATAAATCGAAAAATAAAATCGCGGAATAAATACTCGTGAGATAGTCGGAGATACTCGGAGATACTCTAGATACTCTGTGTGATACACTGTATATTACTCTCGCCTGCGATCGCTTCTGTATATTTATACTGGTCGGTGGGTAGTCGGATAATTCGAATTTGTCTGAGATCGACGGTTGCCCATAACGGTTACTCTGTTTTTGTCTATCGATATGATTCGAGCGTCAAGGCTATAACCATGTTCCAAGGCACAACAACGACATGAGACGCTCTCGATCCTCCTCGACCTATGACTCATGTGCCGCTACATTTATATTGTACGTGTAAGAATGAGAGAGCGAAGAGCGAGCAGAAACATATATGCATCCCCTTCCTAGCAGTTCTGCCCGGACAACCGAGGTAAACAGACGTGTGCTCCGGTGTAGTGATTTGAGAATTATCTCAGTGCTAAGTAAAATTAGCGATTAGTGATAGTGAGGAGAAGCCCAACAATGCAGCAACAGATACCAGCAATTAAAATTGCAACTAAAGGTGATAGATATTATATAAATAGGTCGGTAGATTTACCAGCCCTAA
>JACXIM010008913.1:0-11011 GCA_014737505.1 Bombus sibiricus | reverse complement strand
TTGGCTGCATTGGACAGAGCGCAGAGTTGACGTGGGACAAACCGGATGTCGTGTACTGTAAGTGGCAGCATATGTTGAGTATAACGCACGTCGGTTTGTCCACATATCTAGAACAGCAGCGGAGATATGTTCAATTGAATATTGAAGCCTGATTATGCAAAACTGCAAATTGGCTGCATTGGGCAGAGCCCAGAGTTGAGGTAGGACAAACCGGATGTAGTGTTCTGTGAATGGCAGCATATGTGGAGTATACCTCACCCCGATTTTTGGACATATCTCCAATAGCAGCGGAGATGCGCTCAATTGAACATAGAAGCCTGCTTAGGCAAAACTGCAAATGGGCTGGATTTGACAGTGTCCAGAGTTGTCGTAGGACAAACCGGATGTAGTGTCCTGTAAGTGGCAGCATACGTGGAGTAAAACGCACGTCGGTTTGTCGACTTATCTAGAATGGTAGCGGAGATATGTTCAATTGAATATGGAAGCCTGAATAGGCAAAACTGCAAATAGGCTGCATTGGACAGAGCCCAGAGTTGACGTAGGACAAACCGGATGTCGTGTACTGTAAGTGGCAGCATATGTTGAGTATAACGCACGTCGGCTTGTCGACATATAATGAATGGTAGCAGAGATATTTTCAATAGAATATTGAAGCCTGAAAATGCAAAAGTACAAATAGGATGGATTGGGCCGTGTCCAGAGTTGTCGTAGGACAAACCGAATGTTGTGTCCTGTAAGTGGCAGCATATGTGGAGTATAACGCACGTCGGTTTGTCCACATATCTAAGACAGTAGCGGAGATATGTTCAATTGAATATTGATGCCTGAATATGCAAAACTGCAAATTGGCTGCATTGGACAGAGCCCAGATTTGACGTAGGACAAACCGGATGTTGTGTCCTCTAAGTGGCAGCATACGTGGAGTAAAACGCACGTCGGTTTGTCCACATATCTAGGACAGTAGCGGAGATATGTTCAGTTGAATATTGAAGACTGAATATGCAAAACTGCAAATTGGCTGCATTGGACAGAGCGCAGAGCTGACGTGGGACAAACCGGATGTCGTGTACTGTAAGTGGCAGCATATGTTGAGTATAACGCACGTCGGTTTGTCCACATATCTAGAACAGCAGCGGAGATATGTTCAATTGAATATTGAAGCCTGATTATGCAAAACTGCAAATTGGCTGCATTGGGCAGAGCCCAGAGTTGACGTAGGACAAACCGGATGTAGTGTTCTGTGAATGGCAGCATATGTGGAGTATACCTCACCCCGATTTTTGGACATATCTCCAATAGCAGCGGAGATGCGTTCAATTGAACATAGAAGCCTGCTTAGGCAAAACTGCAAATGGGCTGGATTTGACAGTGTCCAGAGTTGTCGTAGGACAAACCGGATGTAGTGTCCTGTAAGTGGCAGCATACGTGGAGTAAAACGCACGTCGGTTTGTCGACTTATCTAGAATGGTAGCGGAGATATGTTCAATTGAATATGGAAGCCTGAATAGGCAAAACTGCAAATAGGCTGCATTGGACAGTGCCCAGATTTGACGTAGGAAAAACCGGATGTTGTGTCCTGTAAGAGGCAGCATATGTGGCGTATAACGCAAGTCGGTTTGTCGACATATCTAGAACAGTAGCGGAGATATGTTCAATTGACTGTTGAAGCCTGAATATGCAAAACGGCGAATAGGCTGCATTTGAGAGAGCCCAGATTTGACGTAGGACAAACCGGATGTAGTGTCCTGTAAGTGGCAGCATACATGGAGTAAAACACACGTCGGAGTGTCCAAATATCTGGAACAGTAGCGGAGATATGTTCAATTGAATATGGAAGCCTGAATAGGCAAAACTGCAAATAGGCTGGATTTGACAGTGCCCAGATTTGACGTAGGAAAAACCGGATGTTGTGTCCTGTAAGAGGCAGCATATGTGGCGTATAACGCAAGTCGGTTTGTCGACATATCTAGAACAGTAGCTGAGATATGTTCAATAGAATATTGAAGCCTGAAAAAGCAAAGGTGCAAATCGGCTGGATTTGACAGTGTCCAGAGTTTTCGTAGGACAAACCGGATGTTGTGTCCTGTAAGTGGCAGCATATGTGGCGTATATCACACGTCGATTTTTGGACTTATCTCCAATAGCACCGGAGATGCCTTCAATTGAATATGGAAGCCTGAATAGGCAAAACTGCAAATAGGCTGGATTTGACAGTGCCCAGAGTTGACGTTGGACAACCGGATGTTGTGTCCTGTAAGAGGCAGCATATGTGGCGTATAACGCACGTCGGTTTGTCGACATATATTGAATGGTTGCGGAGATATGTTCAATTGAATATTGAAGCCTGAATATGCAAAACTGCAAATAGGCTGGATTTGACAGTGCGCAGAGTTGACGTTGGACAACCGGATGTTGTGTCCTGTAAGTGGCAGCATATGTGGAGTATAACGCACGTCGGTTCGTCCACACATCTAGGACAGTAGCGGAGATATGTTCAATTGAATATTGAAGCCTGAATATGCAAAACTGCAAATTGGCTGCATTGGACAGATCCCAGAGTTGACGTAGGACAATCCGGATGTCGTGTCCTGTAAGTGGCAGCATATGTGGAGTATAACGCACGTCGGTTTGTCCACATATCTAGAACAGCAGCGGAGATATGTTCAATTGAATATTGAAGCCTGATTATGCAAAACTGCAAATAGGCTGGTTTTGGCCGTGTCCAGAGTTGTTGTAGGACAAACCGGATGTTGTCTCCTGTAAGTGGCAGCATATTTGGAGTATATCACACGTCTATTTTTGGAGGTATCTCCAGTAGCAACGGAGATGCGTTCAATTGAATATTGAAGCCTGATTATGCAAAACTGCAAATTGGCTGAATTGGGCAGAGCCCAGAGTTGACGTAGGACAAACCGGATGTAGTGTTCTGTGAATGGCAGCATATGTGGAGTATACCTCACGCCGATTTTTGGACATATCTCCAATAGCAGCGGAGACGCGCTCAATTGAACATAGAAGCCTGCTTAGGCAAAACTGCAAATGGGCTGGATTTGACAGTGTCCAGAGTTGTCGTAGGACAAACCGGATGTAGTGTCCTGTAAGTGATCAGCATACGTGGAGTATAACGCACGTCGGTTTGTCCACATATCTAGAACAGCAGCGGAGATATGTTCAATTGAATATTGAAGCCTGATTATGCAAAACTGCAAATTGGCTGCATTGGACAGAGCCCAGAATTGACGTAGGACAAACCGGATGTCGTGTGCTGTAAGTGGCAGCATATGTTGAGTATAACGCACGTCGGTTTGTCCACATATCTAGAACAGCAGCGGAGATATTTTCAATTGAATATTGAAGCCTGATTATGCAAAACTGCAAATTGGCTGCATTGGGCAGAGCCCAGAGTTGACGTAGGACAAACCGGATGTAGTGTTCTGTGAATGGCAGCATATGTGGAGTATACCTCACCCCGATTTTTGGACATATCTCCAATAGCAGCGGAGATGCGCTCAATTGAACATAGAAGCCTGCTTAGGCAAAACTGCAAATGGGCTGGATTTGACAATGTCCAGATTTGACGTAGGAAAAACCGGATGTTGTGTCCTGTAAGAGGCAGCATATGTGGCGTATAACGCATGTCGGTTTGTCGACATACCTAGAATATTGGCGGAGATATGTTCAATTGAATATGGAAGACTGAATAGGCAAAACTGCAAATAGGCTGGATTTGACAGTGCCCAGAGTTGACGTAGGACAAACCGGATGTTGTGTCCTGTGAGTGGCAGCTTATGTGGAGTATAACGAACGTAGGATTGTCCAAATATCAAGAACAGTAGCTGAGATATGTTCAATAGAATATTGAAGCGTGAAAAAGCAAAGGTGCAAATAGGCTGGATTTGACAGTGTCCAGAGTTTTCGCAGGACAAACCGGATGTTGTGTCCTGTAAGTGGCAGCAAATGTGGAGTATAACGCACGTAGGATTGTCGACATATCTAGAATGGTAGCGGAGATATGTTCAATAGAATATTGAAGCCTGAGAAAGCAAAGGTGCAAATAGGCTGGATTTGGCCGTGTCCAGAGTTATTGCAGGACAAACCGGATGTTGTTTCCTGTAAGTGGCAGCATATGTGGAGTATAACGCACGTCGGTTTGTCCACATATCTAGGACAGTAGCGGAGATATGTTCAATTGAATATTGAAGCCTGAATATGCAAATCTGCAAATTGGTTGCATTGGAAAGAGCCCAGAGTTGACGTAGGACAAACCGGATGTCGTGTCCTGTAAGTGGCAGCATATGTGGAGCGTAACGCACGTCGGTTTGTCGACATATCTAGAACAGTAGCGGAGATATGTTTTACTGAATATGGAAGCCTGAATAGGCAAAACTGCAAATCGGCTGGAACTGACAGTGCCTAGAGTTGACGTTGGACAACCGGATGTTGTGTCCTGTAAGGGGCAGCATATGTGGAGTATAACGCACGTCGGTTTGTCCACATATCTAGGACAGTAGCGGAGATATGTTCAATTGAATATTGAAGCCTGATTATGCAAAACTGCAAATAGGCTGGATTTGGCCGTGTCCAGAGTTGTTGTAGGACAAACCGGATGTTGTCTCCTGTATGTGGCGGCATATTTGGAGTATATCACACGTCTATTTTTGGAGGTATCTCCAGTAGCAACGGAGATGCGTTCAATTGAATATGGAAGCCTGAATAGGCAAAACTGCAAATAGGCTGGGTTTGACAGTGCCCAGAGTTGACGTAGGACAAACCGGATGTTGTATCCTGTGAATGGCAGCATATGTGGAGTATATCTCGCGCCGATCTTTGGACATATCTCCAATAGCTGCGGAGATGCGCTCAATTGAACATGGAAGCCAGCTTAGGCAAAACTGCAAATTGGCAGGATTTGACAGTGCCCAGAGTTGACGTAGGACAAATCGGATGGTGTGTCCTGTAAGTGGCAGCATATGCAGAGTATAACGCACGTCTATTTGTGGACATATCACCAATAGCAGCAGAGAAGCGTTCAATTGAATATTGAAGGCTGAATATGCACAAGTGCAACTAGGTTGGATTTGACAGTGCGCAGATTTGATGTAGGACAAGCCGGATGTTGTGTCCTGTGAGTGGCAGCTTATGTGGAGTATAACGAACGTAGGATTGTCGACATATCTGGAATGGTAGCGAAGATAGGTACAATAGAATATTGTAGCCTGCAAATGCAAAAGAGCAAATAGGCTGGATTTGACAGCGTTCAGAGTTGTCGTAGGACAAACCGGATGTTGTGTCCTGTAAATGGCTGCATATGTGGAGTCTATCACACGTAGAGTTTTGGACATATCTCCAATAGCAGCGGAGATGCGTCCAATTGAATATGGAAGCCTGAATAGGCAAAACTGCAAATAGGCCGGATTTGACAGTGCCCAGAGTTGAAGTAGGACAAACCGGATGTTGTGTTCTGTAAGTGGCAGTATATGTATAGTATAACGCTCGTGTATTTGTGGACATGTCTCCAATAGCAGCGGAGAAGCTTTCAATTTAATATTGAAGGCTGAATATGCAAAAGTGCAAATAGGCTGGATTTGACAGTGCGCAGATTTGATGTAGGACAAGCCGGATGTTGTGTCCTGTGAGTGGCAGCTTATGTGGAGTATAACGAACGTAGGATTGTCGACATATCTAGAATGGTAGCGGAGATATGTACAATAGAATATTTTAGCCTGAATATGCAAAACTGCAAATTGGCTGCATTGGACAGAGCCCTGAGTTGACGTAGGACAAACCGGATGTAGTGTACTGTGAATGGCAGCATATGTGGAGTATACCTCACGCCGATTTTTGGACATATCTTCAATAGCAACGGAGATGCGTTCAATTGAATATGGAAGCCTGAAAAAGCAAAACTGCAAATAGGCTGTATTTGACAGTGCCCAGAGTTGACGTTGGACAACCGGATGTTGTGTCCTGTAAGAGGCAGCATATGTGGCGTATAACGCACGTCGGTTTGTCGACATATAATGAATGGTAGCGGAGATATGTTCAATAGAATATTGAAGCGTGAAAATGCAAAAGTGCAAATAGGATGGATTAGGCAGTGTCCTGAGTTGTCGTAGGACAAACCGAATGTTGTGTCCTGTAAGTGGCAGCATACATGGAGCAAAACGCACGTCGGAGTGTCCACATATCTAGAACAGTAGCGGAGATATGTTCAATAGAATATTGAAGCCTGAATTTGCAAAACTGCAAATTGGCTGGATTTGACAGTGCCCAGAGTTGTCGTAGGACAATCCGGATGTAGTGTCCTGTAAGTGGCAGCATATGTGGAGCGTAACGTACGTCGGTTTGTCGACGTATCTAGAACAGTAGCGAAGATATGTTCAATTGAATATTGAAGCCTGAATATGCAAAACTGCAAATTGGCTGCATTGGACAGAGCCCAGAGTTGACGTAGGACAAACCGGATGTTGTATCCTGTGAATGGCAGCATATGTGGAGTATATCTCGCGCCAATCTTTGGACATATCTCCAATAGCAGTGGAGAGGCGCTCAATTGAACATGGAAGCCTGCTTAGGCAAAACTGCAAATTGGCAGGATTTGACAGTGCCCAGAGTTGACGTAGGACAATCCTGATGTTGTGTTCTGTGAGAGGCAGCATATGTGGCGTATAACGCACGTCGGTTGTCGACATATCTAGAACAGTAGCGGAGATATGTTGAATTGAATTTTGAAGCCTGAATATGCAAAACTGCAAACAGTCTGGATTTGACAGTGCCCAGATTTGAAGTAGGACAAATCGGATGTTGTATCCTGTGAATGGCAGCTTATGTGGAGTATAACGCACGTCGGTTGTCGACATATCTAGAACAGTAGCGGAGATATGTTGAATTGAATTTTGAAGCCTGAATATGCAAAACTGCAAACAGGCTGGATTTGACAGTGCCCAGATTTGAAGTAGGACAAATCGGATGTTGTATCCTGTAAATGGCTGCATATGTGGAGTATAACGCACGTCGATTTGTCGACATATCACCAGTAGCGTCGGAGATACGGTCAATTGAATATTGGAGTCTGAATATGCAAAACTGCAAATAGGCTGGATTTTACAGTGCGCAGAGATGACGTAGGACAAACCGGATGTTGTGTCCTGTGAGAGGCAATTTATGTGGAGTATAATGAACGTAGGATTGTCGACTTATCTAGAATGGTAGCGGAGATATGTTCAATTGAATATTGAAGACTGCAAATGCAAAAGTGCAACTAGGCTGGATTTAACAGTGTCCAGAGTTGTCGTAGGACAAACCGGATGTTGTGTCCTGTAAGAGGCAGCATATGTGGAGTATATCACACGTCGATTTTTGGACATATCTAAAATTGCATCGGAGATGCGTTCAATTGAATATGGAAGCCTGAATACTCAAAACTGCAAATAGGCTGGATTTGGCCGTGTCCAGAGTTGTTGTAGGACAAACCGGATGTTGTGTCCTGTAAGTGGCAGCACATGTGGAGTATATCACACGTCTATTTTTGGACATATCTCCAATAGCAACGGAGATGCGTTCAATTGAATATGGAAGCCTGAATACTCAAACCTGCAAATAGGCTAGATTTGACAGTGTCCAGAGTTGACGTTGGACAACCGTATGTTGTGTCCTGTAAGAGGCAGTATACGTGGCGTATAACGCACGTCGGTTTGTCGACATACCTAGAATATTGGCGGAGATATGTTCAATTGAATATTGAAGCCTGCAAATGCAAAAGTGCAACTAGGCTGGATTTGACAGTGTCCAGAGTTGTCGTAGGACAAACCGGATGTTGTGTCCTATAAGAGGCAGCATATCTGGAGTATAACGCACGTCTATTTGTGGACATGTCTCGAATAGCAGCGGAGAAGCGTTCAATTTAATATTGAAGGCTGAATATGCAAAAGTGCAACTGGGCTGGATATGACAGTGCCCAGAGATGATGTAGGACAAATCGGATGTTGTGTCCTGTAAGTGGCAGCATATGTGGAGCGTAACGCACGTTGGTTTGTCCACACATCTAGGACAGTAGCGGAGATGCGCTCAATTGAACATGGAAGCCTGCTTAGGCAAAACTGCAAATTGGCAGGATTTGACAGGTACCAGAGTTGACATAACACAATCTGGCTGATGTGGGTTGTACTTGGCAGGAAATATGAAGTATAATGCGCATCGAATTGTCGACATATGACCAATAGCATCGGAGATACGCTCAGTTGAATATTGATGCCTGTATTTGCGAAACTGTAACTTCATTGGATTTGACAGTCAGCAGAGTTGACATAGCACAATCGAGCTGATGTGAGCTGTATTTGGCAGGAAGTATGGAGTATAATCCGCATTGAATTGTCGACATATGACCAATTACAGCGGACATACGATCAGTTGAATATTGAAGCCTTAATATGCAGAACTGTTATTGCATTGGATACGACCGGGATCAGAGTTGGAATATCGTAATCCGCAGGATGTACGCAGTATTTGGCAGCAAATGTGGAGAATAATACGCTTTGAATTATCGACATATCGTCAATAGCAGCGGAGATAAGTTCAGTTGAATATTGAAGCCTTAATATGCAGAACTGTTATTGCATTGCATTCGACCGGGACCAGAGTTGACATAGCACAATCCGGCTGACGTGCGTTATACTTGGCAGGCAATATGGAGTATAATGCGCATTGAATTTTCGACATATGACCAATAGCAGCGGAGATAAGTTCAGTTGAAAATTGATACCTGAATATGCGGAACTTTAATTGCATTGGATTTGACTGGGACTAGAGTTGGCATAGCACACTCCGACTGATGTGAGCTGTACTTGGCAGGAATTATGGAGTGTAATCCGCATTGAATTGTCGCCCAATGACCAATAGCAGCGGAGATAAGTTCTGTTGAATATTGATGCCTGAAAATGCGGAACTGTAATTACTTTGCATTTGATAGGTACCAGAGTTGGAATATCGTAATCAGCAGGATGTACGCAGTATTTGGCAGCAAATGTGGAGAATAATACGCTTTGAATTATCGACATATCGTCAATAGCAGCGGAGATAAGTTCAGTTGAATGTTGATACCTCTATATGCGGAACTGTAATTCCATTAGATTTGACAAGGGCCAGAGTTGACATAGCACAATCCGCCTCATGTGCGCTGTACTTGGAAGGAAATATGGAGCATAATGCGCATCGAATTGTCGACATATGAAGAACAGCAGCGGAGAAAAGTTCTGTTGAATATTGAATCCTTAATATGCAGAACTGTTATTGCATTGGATTTGACAGGGACCAGAGTTGGAATATCGTAATCAGCAGGATGTACGCAGTATTTGGCAGCAAATGTAGAGAATAATACGCTTTGAATTATCGACATATCGTCAATTGCAGCGGATATACTTTAAATTGAATATTGATACCTGAAATTGCAGAACTGTAATTCCATTGGAACTGACAAGGACCAGTGTTGACATAGCACAATCCGTCTGATGTGCGCTGTACTTGGCAGGATATATGGATCATAATGCGCATCGAATTGTCGACATATGACCAATAACAGCGGACGTACTTTCAGTTGAATATTGAAGCCTTAATATGCAGAACTGTTATTGCATTGGATTCGCCCGGGACCAGATTGGACATAGCACTATCCGGCTGATGTGCGTTATACTTGGCAGGAAATATGGAGTATAATGCGCATAGAATTGTCGACATATGACCAATAGGAGCGGACATACGAAGAGTTGAATATTGAAGCCTTAATATGCAGAACTGTTATTCCATTGGATTTGACAGGGACCAGAGTTGGAATATCGTAATCAGCAGGATGTACGCAGTATTTGGCAGCAAATGTAGAGAATAATACGCTTTGAATTATCGACATATCATCAATTACAGCGGATATACGTTCAATTGAATATTGATACCTGAAAATGCGGAACTATAATTCCATTGGAACTGACAAGGACCAGAGTTGACATAACACAATCGGGCTGATGTGTGTTGAACTAGGCAGGAAATATGAAGTATAATGCACAACGAATTGTCGACATATGTCCAATAGCTGCGGAGATAATTTCAGTTGAATATTGATACCTAAATATGATGAACTTTAATTGCATTGGTTTTGACAGGGACCAGAGTTGGCATAGCATAATCCGGCTGAAGTGCGCTGCCCTTGGCACGAAATACGGAGTACAATGCGCTAAGAATTTTCGACATATGATCAATAGCGCCGGAGATAAGTTCTGTTGAATATTGATACCTGAAATTGCAGAACTGTAATTCCATTGGATTCTACAAGGACCAGAGTTGACACAGCTCAATCCGTCTGATGTGCGCTGTACTTTGCAGGAAATATGGAGTATAATACGCATCGAAATGTCAGCATATGACAAATAGCTGCGGAGATAATTTCAGTTGAAAATTGATACCTGACACGTGCGGAACTGTAATTCCATTGGATTCTACAAGGACCAGAGTTGACACAGCACAATCCGTCTGATGTGCGCTGTACTTGGCAGGAAATATGGAGTATAATGCGCATCGAAATGTCGACATATGACCAATAGCGGCGGAGATAAGTTCAGTTGAATGTTGATACCTGAATATGCGTAACCGTAATACTATTGGATTTGAAAACTCCAGAGTTGACATAGCACAATCCGTCTGATGTGCGCTGTACTTTGCAGGAAATATGGAGTATAATGCGCATCGAAATGTCGACATATGACCAATAGCGGCGGAGATAAGTTCAGTTGAAAATTGATACCTGAACATGCGGAACTGTAATTCCATTGGAACTGACAAGGACCAGAGTTGACATAGCACAATCCGCCTGATGTGCGCTGTACTTGGCAGGAAATATGGAGTATAATGCGCATCGAAATGTCGGCATATGACAAATAGCTGCGGAGATAATTTCAGTTGAAAATTGATACCTGATACGTGCGGAACTGTAATTCCATTGGAACTGCCAAGGACCAGAGTTGAC
>JACXIM010008909.1:0-10042 GCA_014737505.1 Bombus sibiricus | reverse complement strand
AACATAGAAAGAAGACTAAAAAGGAAACACCCAGCAGACCTCACAAAGGATATAACATAACAAACACAAAGAAGGTACCCCGCTGGGGGTAACCTTCCACATGCTATGTATATTTAAACTATAACATTTTGCCAAATGTCCTACTGGACAAATTGTAAAATTCACAATAAATAATATAAAAAAAAAAAAAAAAAAAATTCCCCCGGTGTTAGAATGAGGCTGGTCCTCCAGACTCTTACTTTCGGTCTAGTATTCCCTTTTGTATGCCCTTTTGGAATCTTACATGCCTTGGTTCGAAGATGATTGAATCGGTGTCTTGAGGTAATTCTTGTAATGGTTGTATTTCAGGCGCGGAATATATGTTTAAAAGTGCGCTAGGTGTCTCTATTGGTCTAAAGATATTGGTTATACCTGTGCTTTGTTTTACAACATAATAAGCGAGTACAAAATTTGGAAGGTAGGCATTTGCTTATAATATCGAATAATCCTATTTTGTTAAATATATATATATATATATATATATATATATATATATTCCTAGTAATGCTAGAGCAATATAACTAATAATTTGTAAGGCACTTAGTTCCCATTTCTTAAGACTTCTAATTCTATGTTCATAATTAAGAGATTTTACTTCGTCGGAAATTTGATTGAGGTGCATTCTATACGATTGTACATTATTAATGATTTTGAAGCGTTTTCAATTTTTGTTAGGATTTCTTTTAGGCTGTCATTTAAGGGTAAACCTTTAAGGGTAAACCTATGTAGCAATTACTAAGTTTTAACGAGATAAAACTAATGCCTCTGATTTTATAGATAACAATTTGACAATGTTTTACTTGAGGATGAAAATTTGACTTCTGAATGACAGTCAGTTGTAGCATTTCTGTCATGAATGGGTTGTGTATGTTTGCATATTGTTATTCCAATTTTTGTCTAAGTATTCGGTATCGACATTAATAAAGTTAAGTCACGAAAGTAAATAGATTTGATGCTCTAGTAAGGGAGCCATGAAAACTTGATTTCTGATGGTTGGTATGGGATATAACTGGAATATGTCCCATTCAATACCAGAAATTATTGGAGTAGAAATTTTAACGAAGGTGAGATTGCGAATTACAAACATACTCAAGTACTTATGTCGAGAATAAATTGGAAATGTTCAATTTTTGATTTTATAGCGGTATTAGTTGATCTCGTTTGTAATGCTTGTTTATAATTATCCATGAATTGTGTTGGATCAATAATATGTGAACTTATAATTCCTTGTTTTTCTAAAGTGAGGATGTTCAATATTTCGTCCAGCTGAAAATGTAATTTATAAAATGCATTGTCGATTTTAAGAATATAACGAGTCATTAAATTAGTAAGTTTCATTTCGTTTTTAAATTTATTGTGGTCTTGATTCAATTTTTCAGTGGTTTGTAAGCTGTCAGAGTCTACGATTTTCTGATCAAAGCGGTTTGATTTGCGATGATGGTTTTTAATTTATTCTTTTCATCAAAAAGTTTATCTATATTTTTATTTATTAATTCTAAATCATCGTCATCCAGAGTTCCAAATAGACTTTTAGAAATGGATCCAACAAAATTCAATAACCATCTTCGGTAACGAGCGTGTGCCATAAGTTTAATATGCATTACTAAATTGTCTAAATTTCTTTCGCGAGAGCGAAGTGTGATCATTTCATTGAAATACGGGCATTCACTTTTACAATGCTCTGTTAACATTAGTCTAAATCTCTTAATTTCGCTTAGTTTTGCATATATATCCTTAACGTCTAAACCTATAATTACGTTTACAGATTCGCTATATAAGTATGCATAAGCTAATTTTTCTTGATATATAGAAGTATCGTTAAGAGGTATAACGTTTAGCTTAGCTAACTATAGAGAAGGTGAAAATCGTCCTGGAAAGTAAGGTTTAATACGATTACCATGTATTTTCCTAATCGAGTCATTTACTATTATTTCATAATAAGGGATTTTTACTTTTTCAATGGTGTATGGCCCTAGCCATTCAGTATCTAACTTGTTTTTTTTATGATCGTTATGAACTAATACTAAATCTCCTTCTTTTAAAATAGATTGAGGTTTAATAATTTTTCTTCTTTGATCTCTTTGTTTACTTTTCATTAGAGTTTCTCTGGCTTTAAGTAGTTTGGCTCGTTTCCTGAATCTAACTTCATCAGCGTATGTTCTTTGGGAATTTTGGGATATGGTAGAGGGGAGATTGGCCTTGTGTCCAAATGTTAGTTCGAAAGGGGTATATCCAGTGGCATCATGAACCATAGTGTTGTATGCTAGACACACAAAATTTAGGTTTTGATCCCATTCTGTTTCATTGTCGTTTTGTATAGCTTTTAACATGTCGGATATTACAGCATGTGTTCGTTCTAGGCTTCCGTTGGATTGTGGATGGAATGAAGTGGCTTTTATGTGTTTGATTCTAAATGCCTCTTCGTATCGTTGCATTAGTTCGCTAATAAAACTTTGTCCTCAGTCAGTTAATATACGTTTGGGTGTAAGTAATCAGTAGAGCGTTCCAGATCGATTGGGTCTGTTGTGTTTTTAAGGGTACAAGTATTAAATATTTGGTTAGTTCATCGTGTATAGAGAGAATGTATTGATTTCCTATCTTGGTCTTTTTCAACGGACCTATCAAATCCATAGCGATTTTGTCGTTAGGTTCTAGTGGAGTGTCAGTTATTTGTGGTTCTTCCTTTCCTCTTATCCGAGTAGTCTTTGATGTTTGACATGTCGCGCAAGTTTCTATTCTAGCTTTTATCCTGTCCATTAAATGTGGGATTTTATATTTGTCTCTGATTCTGTCGTACGTCTTTTGTATTCCGGGATGTCCTATCAAGTCATGATTTTCTTTTAGTATTTGTTCTATCTCTTCTTCACTTAAACTCTGTATTGGTTCGTAAGCAAATTTTATGTCGTCGCGTTGGTCATTGAAAAATAAAAGAAGTCTTTTTATGTGTGCTTTGTCTTGTGCGTTTAAGTTGTTGTCTCCTATTCCTATTTTTCTATTTGTTTTAAGTATGTTTGCTATTTTCTGTAACCATACGGTTTCGTCATATGGGCCTAGATATATTTTTGTTAATTGGAAAAAGTTGTCTTTGTTAGATGTAAGATTTAATAATTTTGGTATTTCTTCTGATTTATCCCAGTCTTTGAATTGTCTTAATAAAATGTCAGTTTGTGTTATCGCGTGTACTCTGGATAGAGCGTCAGCGGCTGTGTTTTCCTTTCCTTTTACATAATCTATGTCATATTCGTACTCCTCTAATTTTAGTCTCCATCGAATCAATCGGCTAGAGGGGTCCTTGCAGTTGTGTAGCCATTTAAGAGCTTGATGGTCTGTTTGAATTTTGAATTTGCGGCCTAGTAAATATTGTCTAAGTCTTTTAACTGCCCAAACGATAGCTAATAATTTCTTTTCTGTTGTAGTATAATTTCGTTCAGGGAGGTTTAATATTCTTGAAACGAAGCAACAAGGGTGTCTGTCTTGTGAAAGGATGGCTCCTAAACCTTCATTACTGGCGTCCGTTGTTAACGTAAATGTTTTCGTATAGTCGGGGTATTTTAATACTGGCGCTTGGCATAGTTTTTCTTTTACTGTATCGAAGCTAAGTTGTGTTTTGTCAGTCTAGTGGAATTGTATGTCTTTCTTAGTTAGTTCTGTTAACGGTTTGGCAATTTTAGAGAAGTTTCTAATAAATTTTCCATAGTATCCAGCTAGCCCAAGGAATGATTTTACATCTGTAGGATTTTTGGGTAGTTTGAAATTCTTTACTGCTTCTATCTTTTTAGGGTTAGGTTTTACTTCATCTGCTGTCACTACATGTCCTAAATATTCTAATTCGGGTTTTAAGAATTCACATTTATTTGGTTGTATTTTTAGACCTACTTCCCTGAGTCTTTGGAATATAATGGCTAAGTTTTTATTATGTTCTTATATCGATTGCCCGAATATAATGATATCATCGAGATAAACGAAACAATGATTGTTAATCAAACCTCTTAACGCGGTGTCCATCATTCTTTGAAAGATAGCAGGTGCGTTCTTGAGCCCGAGTGGCATTCTATTGTAGTGGAAGTGTCCTTGTGGTGTACTAAATGCAGTGTATTTCTTTGAATTCTCGTCCATGGGTATTTGATGGAATCCTGAGGATAAGTCTAAAGCGGAGAAATATTTTGCGTTTCCTAGTTGTAAGAGTATATCCTCAATGACAGGTAGTGGATATGCGTCTTGGTCTGTTAGTTCGTTTAACTTTCTAAAATCAATTACTATTCGCCACTTTTGTTTCCCTGATGCATCGATTTTCTTCGGAACGACCTAGACAGGAGAGTTATAGGAAGAGTCAGAGGGTTCTATAATCTTTTTGTTTAACATTTCAGTCATCTGTTTATTTATTTCGGTTTTACGATGTTCGGGAGGACGATAGGATTTTATGTTAGAATTTAATCTTAAAGTTAAGATAAATAATCTGTGGAAGGCACAATGTTTATGTTGAAATAATATTAGGTGATATTTATTAAACAGAATTACAGAACCAAATGTATTTAAAATATAAATGAATGATATGGATTGTTGACAGTTGGCCAGTTACTCTCAGACTGACTGTAGGTAGTGACCCATGGTCTCTTAAAGATTTTGAACCCCACTCTCTATACAGTAGTGAGTATGACTTGTGTAAGTGTCCTGTTCAAATGCCTGTCTAGGTGTCTGTATGTGTAATATCGTTGTATTCCAACACCCTTCCTCAACGATATTAGCCGCTAATCATTAATTTTGTAAATTGCATTTCTGCGGTCTTCGATCTGGTATCCTTCAGGTTGACCCATGTACACTGTTTCCTTTAAATGACCGTTTAAAAATACTGTCTTTGCATCGTAGTGTTTAACTATGAGGTGTTTCTTACCTGCTATTGTCAGCAGGATTCTGAATGTAGGTATTCCTTACTACTGGCGCAAACACTGCGTCGTAATCCTTTCCAAATTTTTGTGAAAAAACTTTTGCGACGAGTCTTACCTTATATTTTACAATTTTGCCTTCGGTGTTTCTTTTTATCTTGTAGACCCATTTACATCAAATAACCTTTTGCTCTATAGCGGATTAGGAATCCGCTATAATTTATTTTTACTTCGTTCCTCCTTCGTCGTAGCCAGTCGTCGCTGCCGTCAGTTGAAGGGAATTCGGCATCCTTCCTTCTCTATACGAGGGATTGTGGCTATTTGGCGCGTTTCGTCCCGGGACTACCGGTGGACTCGTCAGTAAGGCTATATTCGGTAGTCCCTGCCCTAGACGCAGAGGGAGTCTCGCTAGATGCGGTATTTGTAATGTAGCACCGTGTATTCGTCCGCTAGCAAGACAGACAGACTCGTTGTTTGTGGCCCTCGTAATGGCCCTCTGGTGTTGGCGGTTGGCGGTCAGATCGCCCGGGAGGTATTATGACCGCGTTGGCGCCCTCTACCTGTCGACGTCCGTTGTTACCAATCCGCCACAGCTCTTTAGGTGGAATCACAAGGTCCCAAGCCTTGTTATTTTTTAGTGAATCCATTTTCTCATCCATCGCCTTTATCCACAGTTTTGCATCTGGCCTTGATAATGCATTTTTTCGATCCTTTGACTCTCCGAGGCTAACTGTCATGTTTAGTACTCCCATGTACCTATCGGGAGGAACTCCTTTATTTGATCTTTTTGATCACCTTGGCTCTGAATCTTGAATATTTTTACTTGTTACTTTATTTTCCTTATCTTTGTCTTGGGATTCATCTTCGGGTCCTTTTTCTTCAGTAATTTTCTTATTGTTATCTCCTCTGTTTTCTTCAATAATAATTTCTTCAATCCCGGGTTCCTTATGAGTTTCAAGAAAGATTAGATTACGGCTTATCTTTACTTTATCCGTAGTTGTGTTAAGTAATCTGTAGGCTTTTGATTTTTCCGAATATCTGACAAATTTTAATTTTTCTGCTTTCACGTCTAATTTTCTTCGACACTCTTGACGAGATAAGTGTCGTTCTTTGATGACGGGTATTTTCCTCGGCTATAAAGCTACACAGTACCCGGGCACCCCTAGGGCCACAGGGGTTGGGATCACGCCCAACCAGCGCGCATGGCACCCAGTGCCATGCTACCTCGGTCAGTTAGGCCCGCAGGGGGCTTTTACTCGTCTCCGGTCGAACGGGGCCCTTTCCAAGCCCTACCGTCTCCCGGGACGGTTCCGGAGCAGGTGGGACGCTGCTCACCCGCCGAAGGCCATTCGCGGGAGTCAAGACCCCTTAAATCGGCCCTCTTGCCAGCACTCGGCCATCAACCACTGCCACCATGAGTCCATACCCATAATCGGCCGAGTCGAGGGCTCGCTACACCCCCTGGGCTTACACTCCACCCCCGTGGTACCATTCAAAGTCATTGGTGGGACATTTTTGTGGATGTACCGCCACGTCTCTGCCGACCGGCTATCCGGCTAACCGTACTCGACAGACCAAGATGAGACTCACGTCAGCGGGAGCCGAAGTGCAGTACTCGACGACTTATCCCGACGGTCTCACCCTTCGCTTCAGGATCGTGGGTGCGCTACTACCCAAGGCCCCGTGTGGGTAGCGTAAGCTTACTTAGAAGCCTTACACTCCCGGCGACTTTCCTTGCGGTGTACATAGAGGACTCACGTAAGCGGGACGCTTGCCCCGACGGTCCTCCCTGGCTGCGGGAACGTGGGTTTGCCAGCCCCCATAGGCTCACCGAAGCGAGCCCTCCCTGCGGGAAGCCAAACGAGATAAGTAGTGTGTGCGTGTAAGGGCTCGGCCTCTCGGCCGACCGTGCCATACCTGGAGTATAGTACTCATACTGGCATACGCATAAAGATGTTCGATTTGGTCCACTTTCTGGCGTCCCTTGCCAGGGGAGCGGCGCGCATAGGTGGTCGGTGCGCGACTTGGAAAAACCCTGCCCTCTCCTTACGGGTCATTGGACAAGTTGAACCTACCCTTTCGGGCGGCAGCTCGCTTAGCCGTCGCCGCGCGATGCACGCATCGCGCCGCGCCGTTTCCAGCGGGGGCCACGAGGAGACGGAGCTGCCAGCGTATAGTTCGGTCCCAGCAGGTTGGCTGTCTAGCCGATTTATCCCTGCACCGTCTCAGTACCCATCTAGATGGGTACCGCCTGCATTGACGGTCGCAGGTTTCCTCTCCGGGTCGTACGTGTAGTATTTTCCTATTCCTTGTTTCTTTTGCTATTGCTTCCAGGTTCTCGCATATTGTTTGTCCTGTCTTGAGTCCTTAGTTGCTATTGATTTCCCAGTTCTGTGTTGTCTTCGTCTTCTTCGCTGTCGTTGTTGTTGCTGTCGTTGTTGCTGTTGTTGTTGCGCTTGTTGCCGTTGTTGTTGCTGCTGTTCTCGCGTGTTTCTTCGTTCAGCTCGGGTGCCCTTCGGGCCAGTCTTGGACTTCTTCTCAGATGCTGGCTTGTTTGCACACCCGGCTGTATAGATCCCCTTTCTGGTAGTCGCCCTCGTTGTTGCCGCGATGACTCCCCCGTTTCTCGCAGGATTCTCCTTCTCTTCTCTTCCTTTGCCCGCAGAACGCTCCTTGTGAATTGGCGGAAGTGGGGGTATACGTCCTTCGTTACGAACTTCCACTTTTCTTCTGGCCAGCCCAAGTCTAGTTCTTGTATTGCGTTCCGCAGTTTCTGGCGGTCTTCGTTGAAGATCGGGCAATCCTCAAGGATGTGATGGGGGGTTTCTTCTTTGCCGCAGTCGCACGTGTCCACTTCGCTCAGACAGAACGTCTTGAGCTTACTGTTGAAATCCCCGTGGCCGCTAATGAACTGAGTCATGTAGTGGTCGGGTCTTACCCAGCGATTCTCAAGCCTGTCTTTAATGCTGTCGAAGTATTCGAAGGTCGTTCTGCCCTTCCGCGTGGTCTGCCAGCGTTCTTGCCACTTCTCGATGGTTTCTTTGATGATTGCTTTTTCACTACTCGCATCGTCTAGTCCTTTTTTCTTCCTGTATGTCCTCGTTCTCGTTTCTATTAGCAGGTCAATCGGAATGACCCCGGCGATGACCTGGAGTGCCTCTGTTGACGTTGTTCTGTAGGCCTTCGTCACTTGGAGAAGTGCCATCCTCTGCGACCTTATGAGCATGTTCCTTGTTCTGGTGTTCAACAGGTCGCTCCAGCTGGCTGCGGCGTATGTGGTTATCGGCTCGTACAGCCCTTTGTACAAGGTACGCATGGCCGCGTGTCCGAGTCCCCACTTCGCCTTGGCTACTTTTGCGAGACTGTTGAATAGATTTCGACATTTCTGAGGTGTTTCATAGACGTGCTTATTTGTTTTCAGGCCGCATTCGAGGTATACTCCCAGGTACTTGATTGCTTGTACCATTTTCGGGCTCCTGCCGTTGATCTTGATGATCGGTGGTCTCTCCGCGTCCAGCTTACCTTTGACGTGCAGCATTTCCGTTTTTTCCGCTGACAACGATAGTTTCTTCCTGGCGCACCAGGTAGAAACGCGCGTGACTACTTCTTGTCCTTTTTCCTGTAATTCGTGTCTTGCGTTTCCTGCGACTAGGATGACTATGTCGTCCGCGTACGCGATCGGTTCACAGTCTGTCGCGCTTGTCGTAAGTTGAGCCAGCAGGTCATCGAATATAAGGTTCCAAAAACTCGGACCCAATACCGATCCCTGCGGGCATCCCTTCGTAACGGGTTTGCTGACTGTATCGCTTTTTCCTCTGATTTGCACTGTCCTTTCCGAAAAGTAGCTCCTCGTTAACCTGTACAGGTTGCCGGGACAGCCTCTTCTCTTCAGTTCGTGCAATACGTTGGGCCACCATACGTTATCAAAGGCTCCCGAACTTTTTCTCGCTCATTTGCTCGACTTTCTCGCGGAATTTGATGATTGCGTCCACCGTCGATCTGCCAGGGCGAAAGCCGTATTGTCGATCCGAGGAAAGTTCATGATCGTGAAAAATGGTCATCATTCTCGTAGCCATTAGTCTCTGCAGCAATTTGCCCACCATGGATAGCAGGCAGATTGGTCTGTAGGACTTCGGGCTACTTCTTAGGGATGGTGATGACGTTCCCCACTTTCCATCTTCTTGGGAACACCCCCCAGGTTAGGCAACCATTCATGAGCCTAAGGAGTTCTTGATGAATTCCTCCCCAGGCGCGTTGGATTACCTCCGCTTCGATCAGGTCGGGTCCAGGACATTTCCCCTTCGTCAGTCTCTTCACAGCACCGCTGAGCTCTTCAAAGCTGAACTCTGGGGTGTCTTCGACATTCGGAGGGGTCATTATTTCCCGCCTGATCGCTGTCTGCTCCGGCGTGTCCGTATCTTCCTGGTCATCGGGTAGCAGGGCCGACAGCATCGCTGCTGCAGTCGTTCGCCAGTTGGAGGTATCCCCCTGCGGCGTCCAAAGAGTCGACACTGTTTCTTCCCTTCTTAGTTTGCCCGTGACCGTTCTGTAGGCGATTCCCCAGGGTTCCTTGTTACCCTCCTTTGATACGAATTCCTGCCAACTTTCTATCTTGGCCTTCGTGATCGCCTTTACGTACTCCTTCCTGATGTCCCTGTACCGCAGCTTCTCTTGTTCCCTCGTTGCGGCGTCCCTAGCCCCTTGGTATTTCCTCCTTGCCCGGTAGACGTTCCTCTTTGCTCGCGTGAGCTCGGGCGTCCACCATGGCACCGACCTGTAGTGCCATTTCTTCTTTGGAATGGCCGCGTCGCAGGCTCTTATCAAGACTTCCTGCATCTGTTCGGCCATGCGTTCGACGTCGTCCGCCCGCTGGAGGGTTGTCTCTCGTAGTGCCTCTTTCTCCACCACGATAACTCTTTGAAACTCCTCCCAGTTGGCAATCCGTACGTTGTACCTTCTTTCCTGAAGCTGCGGCGGAGTACTTCTCACTTTGAAATCCAGGCGCGTCTCCAGAATCCTATGGTCGCTGGAGGTTCCGTCCTCGTGAACTTTCCATTCTTTCACGAGCGGTATTGCCTCTGGACTCGCCATTGTGACATCTATGTTTGATCGCCCTCGAG
>JACXIM010008908.1:0-15218 GCA_014737505.1 Bombus sibiricus | reverse complement strand
AATTTTTGCTAGTTCATCACTTAGCTTTTTTGTACTGATTTTTGGATGCAATCCTCTTATAACTATCTTGTAGCTTCTTTCCGTTTTTAACTGATACGTGTGGTATATAGCATTTTTTTCCTTTAATGCTTTTATCACATTTCTATAAATATCAGGGGTGTTTGTTTGAATCTTTACTTGGTCTAATTTTATTTGTTTATTTATGTAATTGTCATTCCCGACTATATTATTTAGTAATTCAATAAGTGGGTCCATTATTTGGGCTTCAACAAATATTGGTGGCGGTTTTGTAATATGCCTTGAGTGGGTTGTGGATTTGTTTGTCAGATCAACGTCTGTTTCTTCTGTTAATGAGCTGAAGGAATTTCTTAATGGTAATTCTTGCAGCCATCGCTGCTTTTCTGTATCTGGATTATGTGTTGCACTTGTGCTTGGTATAGTTTTACGTTTCTTATTTGTTTTTGTTATTTTCCAGGTTTCGTCCTAGTAATATCTTTCGTTTTCGTCGTTTTGCTCCTCCTGCCTCCGCTGCTCTTCCATTCCTTCTATAGCCATGTCGTTGCTTAGCTGTTGTTGTTTTAGGCCTGGTAAATCTACCGACCTGCTTATGTAGTGCATATCACCTTTGGTTGTAATTTTTATTGTTGGTATCTGCGGCATTTTTATACTTCACCTCTCTATCACTATTAGTTAACTTTAACACTTCTTTGAATCACTTCACCGGAGCGCACGACCGACTAGACACGTCCATCCACCTCGGTTGCCCGAGCAGGAATGTTCTACCTACGTGCGCGTCTTAACTAAAACTATTCCGCATCCTAACAGTACTGTGAAGTGCCGCGCCACAACAAGTGCTATCTTACTTCCATAAATAATTCCTATTCATTATGAATACTCGCTCATACTCGCTAATTATTAATAATGGGTGTGACGACGAATCAGGAGGATTTTCTTCAGAGGATCTTCGAAGAAACATGCGAGGAGTCGTTAAAAAAAGTCTTTCTCCCTAAGGGGAGTAGGAACTCAAATTACTGGTGGAACGATGAGGTTGCGCGGCTCCGGGGAGAGACCCTTAAGAAGACAAGGATAGCGCAAACAGCCAGAAGGAGAAACGAGGAGTGCGCCGAGCAGAAGAGAGCCGATTACAAGAAGAGCAAGAAAGAGGTTAGGCTAGCTATCTTCTCGAGTAAGAGGCTGGCCTGGAAGGAGTTTACTGCCACCCTTGACCGTGATCCGTGGGGCTTGCCGTATAAAAGGGTCATAGCCAGACTCAGAAGGACTAAGCCGTGTGCAAGCCTTGGAAGGAAACAGGCAGCGAACATAATCGGTAATCTCATCTTAACAGAGGACACTGATGCTTCGAGGTACGGCGTTACTGAAGAAATCGGCGGTGGGACCCCCGGAGCTGGGGACACGATCCATATGGAGGACTTAAGACAAGCGGTCGACCGCCTAAACGTAAAGAAGGCCGTCGGTATAGACGGGCTCCCGGGGATAGTCATCAAGCTGATCTACGAACACAGAGCGCAGGATCTGCTGGCCATGGTTAATGCCATTTACGAGATTGGCAGAATACCGGCCAAATGGAAAGTGGCCCGGCTGATCTTGCTGAATAAACCCGGGAGTGATCCCAGACTCTCCTCGTCGCACCGACCTATCAGCATTCTACCGGCGATGAGTAAGGCCTGGGAGTATACCTTCAAGCCGGTAATTGAAAAGGAACTGGGTATGGACCCGTTTCATCGAAACCAATTTGGGTTCCGCAAGGGGAAAGGCTCCATCGATGCCATCACGCAGGTTTGTAAGTTTGCAGATGCCTGCAGGAAAAAGAGGTTGGTCTGCGTCATGATGTGTATCGGCGTCAAGAACGCTTTCGACACCTTGCGATGGGAGGTAATCATAGCGGAGGCGAGACGCAGGGTCTCTCGTATAGGTTGACGAGGGTTCTCGCGAACTACTTGAAGAACCGCTACGTAGTTTTCGAGAGCCCGAGTGGCACGATTAGAAGGGAGATCTTTGCTGGAGTTCCACAGGGCTCAGTGGTGGACCCATTGCTGTGGAACTTAGTTTACGACGGCCAGATTCGACAATCAACCGAATGTGAGAGCGATCGCATTCTCGGACTGCCTTGCTGTCATGGTGGGCCTGAATAAAAAGGAAAGCGTGGAGGGTACACTAAACCTCCACATGCAAATGATCATCAGATGGAGCGAGAATTCGGGTCTCCAGATAGCAAGGGATAAAACGGAAATTATTTTGTTGACGGGAATGAGAGTTCCAGGAGTTTTAACATTACCCTGGCGGGGATGACGCTGTGCACGCACGAAGCAGTGAAATATTTAGGTGTGGTGCTCGACAGTAGGAGGAATTTTTATAACACACACATACACACATAGAGGAGGTTTATGCTAGAGCGGATGCGGTGGTAGGCGCTATCAGAGGGCTCCTGCCGAATGTAAACGGCCCCTCCAATGCCTGCAGGAAACTGTACTACCAGGTATGGAAGTCGGTCGTGCTATATGCCCCTCCGGTGTGGGGAGATGCGCTGAATTTGGGCAAAGTGCGTGCTGTCGGGGACTGTGCCCATTCACATTAGGGTGAGAGAATCTTCGTGGCCAGAAAATCGGTGCGACCTGATCTTGAGGATCCAAAGGGGTACTCCAATCAGCTACGAATGTTCGAAGAGGAAGCGGTGGAGGCGTGGAAAACGGAATGGTCCAGGTATAACGCCGAAAACTGGACCAGGAGGCTGATTGAGGATGCAACTACTTTTTGGAAGAGGAAGAGGAGTATCGATCACTATACCATGCAGCTGCTGACAGGGCATGGTATATTTAATCATTACAGGGTCAGGATCAACAGAGAAGACGAAGATAAGTGCTGGGAGTGTGAAACGAGCCCGGATGACGCCGAGCATGCCCTATTGAGATGTTAATATTTTCTTTTTCCACTGCATATAAATGAAATTCAAATTTGATAAGTCATCAGTTTCTATTGATTCTGCTGCTTAAAGTCTTCTTTCCTTTGTCACGTGGTTTCATCGTTGATATTCCTCCTCGCTAAAAAAATATTTACTTCCACGGAAGATTGTATCAGTAAATTAAGGTACTCAGTAAAATTTTGCTCTAGTCAGTTAACTGATTTCCTCATTAACAACTGTACCTCCACCTTATTGACGTGTACCTAATGATTCCTTAATAGTACTATTGCGTTTGTCCTGTTGGAATCGGTGTGTGCGTGATGTGAGTCGTTTCATCGCTAGCGCTTTGGAGGATCCAAGCGACACGGGAGCTGGTGGTTAAATGGGGTTAGGTTGGGGTTAGGACGATGTATCGTCATTCGCTGATGCGTCAGACGTAAGCTCTGAAGTGTTCTCCGCATCGTCGATCTGCTCCTGAGATGTGTTGATGGTCGATATCCTTCCATGGAGGCCTTTATTCGAGTGTCCAGGGACATGTAATTTCTTAACGCTTCTTGTTCCTGCGCGAGGTCATCTTCATCGAATTCATCTAACTCGTTTTGGAATGATTGAAATCGTCTCCACCCGTCCTCAAATTGGGCTTGATATGATTTCAAATATCCAATCTCTTGCATGTTGGACTGTTCGTATTTGTCGATGCCTTACCTTAAAATACTGCTTAATACCTGCTCTTTAAAAAGAAAGGATTCGTCAGTTTCCAACTCCTCGTGGATTTTTTTGGTTACCTTTGATGCAGGCTCCATTCCTTCCTCCATATCCTGCTTTTTACTGGTGGTATTCTCCTCGTCGGACGCGGAGGCCCATCCGGTGGCCTTCAACGTAGAGGGGCCTTGCGCCCACGTCATTAAAAAAGAAAAAGAAATATGCCTATCATGATTTCATTAGGGTCAAATTTAGGTGTCATTTTGATAACTTGTATGTAAAAAAGTTAATAACAAAATGAGACACAATCCAGAAAACTAGTATCTATATTCAATGATTTTATCAGCTTCCTAGTCTTTGTGTTATATTATCGATCCTCTTCTCTAACTCACATAGTATGGTTGTCTTCTTTTTGCATTCCGATTTCCAATAAATTTCTTTAAATACTTTTCCGTCCGCATAAATTTACTAGTGATTTTAATTAATAGCTGCGTGATACTAACTTGTTGTCACCGAACACTAATATTTGGTTTGCAACATGTTGTTGCCACCGGGAGTGAAAGTGTTAATATCCGCTATTGCTATGAGGTTTCGAAGCTCTTTCATATTTACCGTAAAATTTCTTTATTTCGAGCGCTTGATGTCGGGCGTCAGTGGACTTAAATACATTTTGCAAAGATTCTAAAAGCGGTGCCTTCAACCTTCTCAGTTGTTGCCCTGCATCGGGGTACATACTTTTTTCCGCCACTCTCATTCTTCTTGCTGCTCTTTGAAATGAAAGGATTCGTCAGTTTCCAACTCCTTTTGCATTTTTTCTTATGTTGCTATTGCATATATTTTGTTGAATTTTGTTTCTGTAAGGATCCATTTTTTACGCAAAACTCCAGAGGTTTGCAACATATGGCTGTCGATCAGTAAGGAAAATGCGCTAATTACTTTATCTTTCATGATATTTTTTTTGCATATCCTGTGGGCCGGACGTGTCTTTGAATATATTGTGCAAGGGTAATCTCCCAGAAGCTGACCCTTCTTGAATTCTTCCCCACTTGGTTCCGTTTACGGCAATTTCATTTGGACTAGCTTGTACACTTTCAGTTTCACTTTCAGAACTTGAAAGCACCCGAGCAGGTCTTTTGCGTACATTCAAAATGTTCTCTTATTCACTTTCTGAGGACTCATTTTCTTTGTCACTAATGTCACTATTACTGTTATCACTACAAATTTCAATTTCTTTTTCCCCTGGTTCACTTTCTTCACACTCAGAGAATTCACTATCCTCGATATCAGAGCATTCCATTGGTATTCTTTTCAGTTTTTGCAACAATTCGAATGCTTTCAATTGTTTACATTTTCAAGACTTGTAAAATATTGCTTTATAAAACGAGAAATCAGGTCTTATTCCAACGACTGTGCTCTACAGAATGACCGGTCAATTTGACCGACATTGGTATAAGTAGCCATAATACAAAATTACTTTCATTCTAAATGAATAAAACAAAATTAAAGTTTATTATATTATTCCTTTAGCTATCCCTGCAAAAGTCAGTTCATAAACATATAACATGAAGTAGGAATTTTAAAATAAAGTTGTCAAAACAGTCATTTTGACCCATGTGGTAGTTCTAGTGTTAGGAGACGTGTTGCGTCCGTTGGAGGTAACGGAAATAGAAAAACGAGCGAAGCAGATGGGGCAACAACGGTTAACACCCCTCGGGGTAACGATAGGCATAATCAGGTGAGGCAGCAATTTAGGAGGAGGGTGACGGTCATGGTTACAGTACCTGAAGGCGCTGGCAGGCTGCAGATCTGTAATAAGATAGTGGACACGAAGGAAAGGTAAGGCTCTAAGTAGAATTAGCTTATAGGAAGTTTTTACTTACATGTTTCTGGATGCAATAAGTGGAATATATATTGGGTAGTGCCAAATTGAAGGCGCCGAGTAAAAGTGTGGTGTATATTTGTAACGGCACATGAGTCAGAGGGCATTTCAAATCATGTTGTTCTTTTGCCTCGGAGTATCAAGACCGTTAGATTACAAGTAATGTAAGAACAAATAAACTCCGGGCAAAACAATGTCGCCGCTACATGCATAGCGAGACAATTTGCAGAGTAATCGTGAGTACTCGTTTTGATGTATGTGACTGTTTCGAACGTGTACGACGTGAACTTGGATCCCGGTCTGCCGCCATCTTGTTTGGTGGCGTACTGGTAAAACCATGAACTAGAGATTTATAAGAGTGGCGACTTGTGGTGGTGAATTAATCTGTCATGGAATATATGAGTCACAGAGCCGAACACAGTTGTGAAAGTTGGTTTAAAGTAAAATTTATATTTAAATAGAATATATTAAGGTTAATAAGCTGAAATTATATGTATATCAAAGTATTAAGTTTTTAGAGCGGTATAAATTGTAAGAACGATAATCTATTGGTGCACACACATAATATATAATACATAATACATAGTGTATAATTCATAATTAATAGTTTTAAATAATTTATAATTTAATAATTCATAGTTCATAATTTATAACTAATAATGAATAATATGGATGATGCAGTAAGTTAAATTTAAATTTATAGCTGCATATTTAGGGATTAGATATATTATGACGACGTTGGCTTGTATTGGGATATGATTGTCTTGCGTTCGAGTGGCGATTTTGGTAGATACATATGACGACTGGCTATGTCCCTGAACAGTCTGATAGATAGAGGAGCGAGAACTCGGAGTACGAATAATAATCAAGCCTCGGACGCAGCGCCTCTCGGTCCAGGAGGCGCTGTGGCGGATTCTTCCGCTCTGGAGGGGACCTTTGTTGACGACCCGGCTATGTCCACGGACACGATTTATGGTATCATGGTTCCACTCGTGGGTAATCAGGTGGCCTGTCCGGTCTGTGAAAAAAGGGAAATTCACCTTTTCTTCATGTCTTTATCGGACCTGGACAGGCACATTGATCAACATCACACGGGAGCCCTCATCCACTGGAAATGCTCGTCTTGTCAAAGAAGCTTCCCGAAGCTTCATGGGGCTAGGTGCCACTTACCTAAGTGTAGTGGTCCTAATCAAAGACTTGAAGGAACATATAAGTGTGAAGCTTGCCCCTTGAGCTTCGGGACGCAAAGAGGGCTTTCAACCCACGAGCGGCATGCGCACCCTGCCGTACGAAATATTAAAAGAAGGGGCACGGACCCCCCTGATCCCAGCAAATGGACTGAGGATGAGGTAGCCCTCCTGAAGGAGCTCTGGGATACTTACAAAGGTCATAAGTATCCCAATAAAATGATCAGCCAGATCCTCACTAGCAAAACGATTGATCAAATAAAATACCAACGGAGGAAACTAAAGTTGATTAGTGAGGATCCGAGCCCCCAGGAGGCTACCCTGGCGACAGAGGGAGGGTGCGATCCCGTTGATCCAGGCAATGCGCGCTCACAAGGGCCTGGGATCATCGGGACAAATAATTTGGAGTTAGTCCACGAATGGAAGCTCCAATTAGAGAATGAAATAGTAACGTCAGCCGACGTACCCCCTGTTTTAATGGAGGTTTATGACCAACTATTAAAAATTTGGGTCGAGTATAAGGACCTCAAGGAGGCCGTTAACGCACAAATTGACAATTTTATTAGCACATCTCTGTATGGAGCTATTAGAAATCTGAATAAGAATGCGAAGGAGAAAGTCGAAAATATTGATCGAAGTCGAAAAGAAAGAACTAGAAACAAGAGAAAGAACAGGAATTCGAGGAAGCGGTACTCCTATGCGCGTTGCCAGGAGTTGTTCCACGAATGTCCCAAGAAGCTGGCCGATATCGTAGTCAGCAACGATCGAGCATACCTGGAACCGACCAGGCAGTTGCCCGAAGCTGTGGAAGTTAGGAGGCTCTATAAGAATTTATGGAGCCAGACAGGTCCGTTTCATGCCCCAATCCCAGAGAATAGAGTCTCCGAGCTGTCCCTAAGTGAGATCTTTCCGCCTATAATTGCTGAGGATGTGGCGGAGAAAATTAGTAAAATGAAAAAGAAGGCTGCGGCAGGGCCCGATGGCTTTACAAAAGAACACCTGATGATTCCTGGCCTGCCCACCATCTTGGCGAAGTTGTTCAATATCTTATATTGGAGTTCCTATTTTCCCTCCGCTTGGAAGGTTAATAGGACTACCTTGATACCAAAATTAAATAAGCCTAGCAGCCAAGTCGAGAATTGGAGGTCTATTACTATAAGCCCCATTCACGGCCGAATTTTCTCCTCTATCCTCGACGGGAGGGTCAGAGGAGGTGTTGTGTTGAACTTAAGGCAGAAAGGTTTTACATCCGAAAACGGGTGTAAAATCAACATTGATTTATTAAATTCTGCATTAAATTATAGTAAAAGAAGTAATGGGGGGGGGGGTATTCACGATTGTGGATATCTCCAAAGCGTTTGACACGATACCCCACTCGGCATTGAAACCGTGCCTGGCGAGGAAGGGTGTGCCGACCCCTATTCTCGACCTAGTCCAAAATATGTATAAGAATAACAAAACAATAATTAGAGCTAATGACAATCAAGGGGTCGAAATTGAGATCCTTAGAGGAGTTAAGCAGGGTGACCCTCTGTCGCCGCTGCTATTTAATTTATGTCTGGAGCCACTGTTGGAAACGATCGAGGAAGACACCAGTGGCATTAATGTCAATGAGTCTAGAAAAGTACCTGTTCTGGCCTTTGCTGATGACGTTGTACTGCTTGGCGCAGATGAAGGGGAAGCACAGCGCCAAGTGGGCGTCTTCCATGAGTATCTGAATGGTCTGGGTATGACCATCTCTCGGGACAAAAGTCAAACATTCCAGGTGGTCGCCAAGAAAGACACCTGGTTCATCAAGGATGACCCACCATCAGGCTGGGGGATGCAAACATCCCCACAGTTGATCCCGATCAGGCCTTCAGGTACTTAGGCGCCAAGATGGGGCCTTGGAAGGGCGTCCACTGTGGCGTCATTGTGCCCGAGATTCTGAGCGTGGTGAGAAGGGTCAGAAAACTCTGTCTCAAGCCATGCCAGAAGATCGAATTATTAATAAAATATATATTCCCTAAATACATTTATAATTTGTTAGTAAATCCGCCGGGCGACAGCGTCTTAAGATTGCTGGACAGCGAGGTCAGACAGGAGGTTAAGGCCATATTCCATCTTGTGGGTTTTTCTATGCCCCTAAGGCTTGTGGCGGGCTAGGGTTACCGAGATTTGAACATCTCGTGAAGCTCGGTACCCTTAAAAGTGCGATAAAAATGATGAACTCGATCGATCCAGCAGTCTCCAGCCTAATAGATGATGAATGCAACAAGCGATTAAAAAGAATGGCCAACTCCCTAAGGATCAATTGGCCAGCCTCTATAGAGGACATTATGAAAGCAAAAAAGAGGCTCAAAGCCTCACATATCAAACAGTGGTCGGAGTTGAGGAGTCAAGGACAAGGTGTGCTTGACTTCTCCAGGAATAAAACTGGCAATGTGTGGTTGGAGGAGTTTGATCTGCTCAAGCCATCGAGATTCATCGATGCCCTGAGACTCAGGACCAACACCTTTGGTACGAGAACGGTATTGGCACGGGCCGACGAGAACATAGATATTGCCTGCAGAAAGTGTCGCGCCCAGCCCGAGACTCTTGGACACATACTAGGGCTGTGCCAATACACCAAGGGCCTGAGAATCAAGAGGCACGATGAGGTGAAATCAATCCTCGCTAATAAATTAAGTAAAAATAATGAGGTATTTGTCGAGCCTACATTGAACGTGGAGGGTAATCTGTGGAAGCCTGACCTCGTAATAAAAAACGAGGAAAGGGTTCTCGTGGTCGACGTCACCGTCCGCTACGAGAATAAGGATTACCTCTCCAAAGCTGAAAAGGAAAAGGCCGATAAATACCTACCTTGCTTAAACCACCTCAAAGAGAAATTCAGCGTTAGCGGGGGTGAGGTTTTGCCCGTGGTCTTGGGCAGCAGAGGCGCCATAACGCCTAACACGGAGAGGATACTCCTCACTATGGGTATCGCACGACAAGATATAAAGACAATAGTTATGAATGTTTTAAGAAGCTCCATAGAGATGTGCAACATATTTTTGGATAATAATTAAAGACCCAATTTTATGGAAATTGTATATATTATTATTTATTTATCACTATTATTAATGCTAAGCATTTAAATGATTTGTATATATTAATTGACTTAACTGTTTGTCGTCAATTGTTATACAATTTTAAGGCAAATACAGTTATAATTTTAATGCCTACGAGGGGCTTCCTCGGAAGTATGGGCTTCATTGAGGTCCACAGTAAAGTGCAACGCATCGCCATAAAACGGTGCCGTTGTAGCCCTGAGAGGTGGTAGTTACTCGGGGGCAGGGAAGATCTAATCTTGTCTGCCCAAGTCGTACTCTTACCTCCCTGTGGTACCGCCGGTAACATGCTCGCCGTATCGGCGTGGGGTATTATCTCCCGGATATGGCGTGCATGGCTAAACGGAGTGCGGCGACGAAGGAGCGAAAGACAAACCATCGTGTCGGCTTGCCGACTAAACGGGTCTATCTTTTAACCGTAAAAATCGAACTGAACATCAAGTTAAAGAGGAACTTCGTTCCTTCGTTTGACGGTGACGATTCGGCTAGTCTAAAGGTTTGCGATTCGGATACCTTTTGGATTTGATGAATCGGTTAATTTTTTAATAATTTAAAAAATCAATACGAACAACAATAAAGCCTCGGACGCAGCGCCTCTCGGTCCCGGAGGCGCTGTGGCGGATTTATCCGCTCGGGAGGGGACCAATGATGTTGACACGGCAACGTCCACGGTCAAGATTATGGTGCCGCTAGTGGGTGATCAGGTTGCATGCCCAGAGAAGGGGGAAATCCACCTCTTTTTCATGTCCTTATCGGACCTGAGTAAGCACCTTGACCAACATCACGTGGAAGCCCGCATCCAATGGGGATGCTTGTACTGCGAAACAAATTTTCCGAAACTACATGGGGCTAAATGCCATCTGCCTAAGTGCAGTGGCAGAATACAAGAAGATAAAGAAGAATCATATAAATGCGAAGCCTGCCCCATGAGTTTCGGAACCCAAAGAGGGCTGTCCACCCATGAACGGCATGCGCACCCTGCCATTAGAAATATTAAAAGAAGGGGAACGGACCCCCCAGATAGAAAGTGGAAAGTAGAGGAAGTGGCTCTTCTGAGGGAGCTCGAGGTAATCTATAAAGATCATAGATTCCCTAACATAGAAATCAGCAAGATCCTCACAACTAAAACCATAGACCAGATAAAATATCAAAGAAAGAAATTGAAATTAATGTGTGAGGACGAGAACCCTCAGAGTGCCACCCAGGCAACAGAGGGAGGGTGCGATCCCGTTAATTCAGGCAATGCGGACGTCCTAGTGCCTGATCTTAGCGGGAATAATAATGAGTCGGTCCAGCAATGGAGACTCACTATTGCTGAAGCAATAGAGAAGCCAACCGAGGTTCCCCCCGTTTTAAGGGAGGTCAACGCGGAATTGGCTAATATTTGGAATTGCTACAGAGGGGATGTGGAAACCCTCCGTTTTAAATTAAACGAATTTATAAACACATCTCTATATGGGGCTATATATAAAAGTCACGATAGCGCAGCACCGATTAAGCCCCAAAGAATTAAAATAACAAACAAAAATAGCAACAAAAGAAGTCGGAAGAAAAGAAATGCAAGAAAAAGATACTCTTACGCACGTTGCCAGGAGTTGTTCGAAGAATGTCCAAAGAAGCTGGCGGACATTGTTATTAATAATAACCGTGCATACCTGGAGCCTGCCAGACAGGCGCCGAGTGCAGTCGAGGTAAAGGGGCTCTACGAGAGATTGTGGGGTACGACAGGTCCGTTTGATACCGCAGTCTCCGGAAACGGGGCCCCCGAGCTATCACTGTCTGATTACTTTGAACCTGTTACCGCCGAGGATGTGGGCGAGCGTATAAGTAAGATGAGAAAAAAAGCTGCAGCAGGACCCAATGGATTAAAAAGAGAACATTTATTAATACCGGGCCTGCCTGAGATCTTAGCAAAAATATACAATATATGTTGGTATAGTTCCTATTTTCCAACCGTTTGGAAGGAAAATAGGACTACTTTAATCCCAAAAATAAACAAGCCTAGCAGCGATGTCGAGAATTGGAGGCCCATAACAATCGGCCCGGTTCTTGGCAGGATATTTTCCTCCATCCTCGACGGAAGAATCAGAAGGGGTGTTGCATTAAACCTAAAGCAGAAGGGCTTTACATCTGAAAACGGGTGTAGGGCCAATATTGACCTTCTAAGTGCTGCCTTAGACTACAGTAAAAGGAACAAAGGGGGGATATTCACAATAGTGGATATCTCCAAAGCGTTTGATGCAATGCCCCATTCGGCGATTAAGCCTTGTCTGGAGAGGAAGGGTGTGCCGGCCCCCATTATCGATATTATATCTAGCATGTATGATCGAACTAAAACCATAATAAGAGCTGGTGATAATGTGGGGATTGAAATCGAAATCCTCAGAGGAGTTAAGCAGGGTGACCCTCTGTCACCGCTGCTTTTTAATTTATGCATAGAGCCGCTGATCGAAAAGATCGAAGAAGAAACCAGTGGCATTAATATAAACGATAATATAAAAATACCAATACTGGCCTTCGCTGATGACATTGTCGTGCTCGGTGAAAATGAGCGGGAAGCGCAACATCAAGTGGATGTCCTCCATGGATACTTGGGTGACATGGGGATGAAAATCTCGAGGGAGAAAAGTCAGACATTCCAGATAGTAGCTAAGAAAGATACCTGGTATTTCAAGGATCCTACCATCCGGATCAATAACCACAACATACCATCTATTGACCGCGATGAAGCCTTCAAGTATCTAGGCGCTAAAATAGGGCCTTGGAAGGGCATCCATTGTGGCATTATTGTACCTGAAGTTCTGAGCGTGGTGAGAAGAGTAAGAAAGCTCTCTCTCAAGCCATGCCAGAAATTGGAATTGTTAATTAAATACATCTTTCCCCATTATATTTACAGCTTACTTGTTAACCCGCCGAGCGACAGTGTTTTGAAATTACTAGACAGCGAGGTCAGGCAGGAAATTAAGGCAATATTCCATCTTATGCCTTCTACTGCCACTGGCTTCTTTTATGCCCCTAAGAGCTGGGGGGGGGGGCTGGGAGTACCCAAATTTGAGCACATCATCAAGCTGGGTACTCTCAAGAATTCTGTGAGGATGAGAATGTCAATCGATCCAGCGGTCTCCAATTTAATCAACGAAAACGTCGAAGCAAAGTTAAAGAAAATCGCTAACTCCCTGAGGATCAATTGGCCAGCTACTTTGGATGATATTGACAAGGCCAAAAAGAGACTAAAAGGAAGTCATCTAAAACAGTGGGCCGAATTAAAAAGCCAAGGCCAAGGAGTATATGACTTCTCTAAGAACAAAGCTGGCAACGTGTGGATCGAGGAGTACGAACTGCTCAAACCATCACGTTTCATCGATGCCTTAAGATTGAGGACAACACCTTCGGTACCAAAACTGTGTTGGCACGGGCCGACAAGAAAATAGATATAACGTGCAGAAAATGTCGTGCCCAGCCCGAGACTCTTGGACACATACTCGGGCTGTGCCAATACACTAAAGGATTAAGAATTAAAAGGCACGATGAGGTAAAATCTATCCTCGCCGAAAGCCTAAGCAAAAATAATGAGGTGTTCGTTGAACCTTCTCTGCGAGTAGGGAGTAATCTGTACAAACCGGACCTCGTACTCAAAAACGAGGAAAGGGTTCTCGTGGTCGACGTTACTGTCCGCTACGAGAATAAGGATTATCTCCGGAAAGCAGAAAAGGAAAAAATAGACAAATATCAGACGTGCTTAAAACACCTGAAGGAGAAATTTAATGTCGGCGGTGGGGAGGTCTTACCAGTGGTGTTGGGCAGTCGTGGGGCAGTCACTCCGAATACCCTAAACATTTTAAAGATATTGGGTATCTCGAATGCAAACATAAAAACGATTATAATGAATGTGCTGCGCAGCTCAATAGAGATGTGCAATATATTTTTAGATTATTAATGAGAAAGCATTTTATTTATTTATTTATTTATTTATTTATCTATATCGAATTGTAAATAGAAATTGTATATATGAATTGATGAATTCATTTAAATTATTTATTTATTATAATTTATTATTTATTGATTGGCCAAACCGCTGTTGACCAAGAGTAACAGAAACATCTTGAAGAGGGCACAAAGGACCGCACTTATAAGATCGTCTGCGGCCTACAGAACTGTGTCACATGCAGCGATGTGCGTATTGACGGGCACAATGCCAATTAGTACAAAGCGGAGCTCCGGGCCGAGATCTACGAACTAAAGAAGGTGTATCAACGAGAACATGATGAGACCCGGTCTGGAGCAGGAATTGCTGAAAATTTTGTGGAAAGGATGAGGGCATGTGAAGAAAGACACGTGAGCAGCAAAGTTTTCAGAATATATCCTGCCAACACATCTCAATACAATCTCAATACATCCACTCATAAACGGTCCATAGCATTCGCAGACGACTTAATCATCTACGTAACAGGCCGCAAAACCAAAACAATAAGGGCAGAACTCCAAGATCTTTTTGACAAAATCAACGAGTACTATTCCACATGGAAACTAAAAATCAACGCAAGAAAATGCGAAACTATCCTATTTAGACCCAAATCAAGTGAAATAGGCCCAATAGAAAGAGAATTCTGCAAAAAATTCCAACTGAGAGAAAAAGCAAACAAAGGTACACTCATACCACACAAAAACTGTGTAAAATACCTAGGAGTAAATATAGACTATAAACTAAATTTCAAGCAGCACACCGAAATTCAACTTGTGAAGGCCAATAAAGCATTCTGGAAAGTAAAAAAACTATTCTATTGCAAACATCTCAACAGCCAAGTAAAAATACTATGCTACCAAGCACTAATCAGACCGATCATAACCTACGGCTGCCCAATCTGGTACAACATATCAGCCTCCCAAATGGAGAAAATCCGTATATTCGAAAGAAAATGCATCAGAGCCTGTTTGAGTACTTACAGATCCGAACACAGCGGATTCAAAAAATATGTAAAAAACAAAATAATATACGACTTAGCCAACATTCACCGCATAGACTGCCACATCCTAAAGCTAATAAGAAACCACTTCGCGCAAGCTTCAAAGATAAAAGAAAACAGCTTAATCTTCAGTTGCTTA
The DNA here is from genome assembly GCA_014737505.1 of Bombus sibiricus. Classification (NCBI taxonomy): domain Eukaryota; kingdom Metazoa; phylum Arthropoda; class Insecta; order Hymenoptera; family Apidae; genus Bombus; species Bombus sibiricus. Next base: position 338 of record JACXIM010008908.1, on the reverse strand, counting down.
CTTCCTAACGACGCATACTACAAAAACACACTGACAACAGGCTACACCCCCCGGAAGCTTTCCTATACCTAGACGAAAAAAACTACCTCCAAGATCAAAACAATATCCCAATAATCTATCACATAAAAAGGAAAATAGGGATCAAAACTATACTATACGAAGAAAACTTAAACGGACAGACCGCAGACGCCAGGTGGAGATACAACATAGCCCTCCCGCTGAAAGACATTAATGACAAACACAGAAAAAACACAAAAAAATATTGGTGGATACCGAATGCAAAATAAAAAAGTAGAGAAAATCATCAAACCGTCAGAAGCAATATTCGGCCCCCGTAT
>JACXIM010008907.1:0-10789 GCA_014737505.1 Bombus sibiricus | reverse complement strand
ATAAACAGACAATACTTGTAAGAACAACGATTCCTTCAAGATTGATAGAAGGGAATTATAAATATCGAGACAACAGTGAACTAAATGTCTAAGTTTATGGTGGATCCTTAGGTTTATTGGGGGTCTGAATAGCGGTGTAGACCCTTGGCGGCCAGGTAGCTAGAGACGTCGCGCGGACCACTTCACGCGACGTAACAGCTTTGATTAAACGAATTTTAAACAACGACGTCATCCAACAACTGAAACAAGTAGACACAGGTATAACAAACAAACTTAAAACGCTTAACAAAAACGAAATCACCTTAATGAAAGTCATAGCTTTAGAAAGCTCACTCTCAGACTTACATTTCCAAATCGACGAAGTATTCAATTTAATCATCTTAGGAAAGCAAGGAATAATAAGCCCACAGATTATTGATCACGGAACTTTTATTAACAATTACGTCTAAATACTAGGTAGCAAAACAGTAGGAAACGCTTTCATACCAAAGGAAGAAAATTTCCAAAATATTTTAGATATCTCAGAACTCACATTGCTTACTCGACAAAACAAAGTTTTCTTTATAATTTCGGCACCAACAATTATAGACATGGAATGAGATATAGAGCAGATATACCCCATACCATCTCTCACGAACAAAGTGTTTTTAGCACCTTTAGTAGTTCATCCGATATTCTTAACGTCAGGACTAAATTACATCAATGCCGATCAAAACTACTTGGATAAGCAATGCCGATCAAAACTACTTGGATAAACAATGCCGTTCTATATCTGATTTTTACATTTGCAAACAAACTCAGCCGATTGACGACCGTGGAGTAAAGGACGATTGTAACTCTGAAATCTTAAGCGCAGAAAACACTGTCAAATTCTGTAAAGTAGTAGTTTATAACATTGAAGATATAACTTTCATTCCATTAAATGCTGAGAATCATTTTATAGCTATACCAGAAAAACCAATAGACCTCAGTATTTTCGAAGAAAAGACACATCGAATTGTTAGACTAGAGAAACCATCTTTGTTACAAACCAATAAAACTGTAGACATATTGTACAAGAATAACCATATGAGAATCAGTGGTAGTAGCAAGGAAATTTCTTACGAGATTAAAATCAAAACAGTCAATGTACCCAATGATTCAGATTGGACTATTTTACTAGATAAACTAGAGAAAACTCCGAAACTTATTAACGGGTATCCTCAAGAACGGGCCTAGCCATGTGTGATTTTACCTCAGAGGTGTCAATATAATGGGACACACGTTGCATAATCAAACTCCAGGCAGAAAACTGCTTAGCAACGGCGATTGGAACCTTCTCGATGTTTCTAAGTTGTATGTAACAAACAAACGCTATCGTATAGCGAGGAAAGTTTCCATCAGTCTGTTATTCGTGCGATCGCCTTCGAAAGTGACACATCGAGCAATCGTATTTTGTGCCTAAAAGTATTCTACGCCTAGTAAAGAGTTATCCCGTTGACCGTGGATTCGTTTGAACCCAAGAGCATTGTTAATAGCGTTCGTTAGACTTATTATTCGTAAAACTTATTATTAATTAAACTTATTATTCGTTAAACTTATTGTATTTTCGACTACTCGCGGGGAGACGCGGTCGCGAGAAAACGCGTCAACGGGAGTCGTAAATTCCCGTTACGATTGCAAGAATCGACACCACGGTTAGATCGATCCCCTTATTTCGTTTAGGATAATAGGGGTAATTGAGGGAGTATAACACTGTGAGTCACAGAGCTATAAACTTTATATTTTTCAACAATTATTACATTGACGATATTACACCGATATGTATGAGATACAGGACGGAGACGATATTCGGAGATGTGATATTCCGTAAGAGCGAGGACTTCGTGAAGAAACAGAAGTAACGAATTGAAACGACGAACTCACTTTTCGCTCTCATGCAATTACGGAGGAAAGCTCGGTGTGGGAGTGGTTTTTTGAACTAAGAAAACGGATTCGTTACTCACACTTTTCGTTAGTAGAGTGAGGGCAACGATCTGCGATGTCCATTGGCTCACGTACATAAATATTAATGAGTGACGAGAGGGGGTGTAACCTCCTACCAATGTTCCTAGTTGATGTCCTTGTTTTTGGGAAAAATCCAGATTTTCCGTTAATTAAATATCCGCTTTTTTCGCTAAGTCATTACCTGCTTTCTCCGTAATTCTTAATAGCATATAATAAACCCAAGGGCCTTTCTAAAACCGGCTATAAACCGAAAACATTTCTAGGATGACTAATTTCTTCAAGTAAAACATATGAATTGAGAACATATGTTGAAACAATGACGTTAAATGTTAACGTTTTACGGTGGGTCCTTGGGTTTATTGAGGGTCGGAAGGACGGTGCGTAGACCGTCGGTGGTCAAGCAGCGCGGGATGGAGTGCATATGCCCTGCGCGACGTAACAGTGACGGCGAACCACATACAGGAATGAATACATATACTGTAACGAGTAACACATTTAACACTTAATACGCACAAAAATATAAATGCCTGTGCGTTGGCATCCTGCAGCAATCTATTGTAAAGATTGTACAATGCAGTTATTTCAGTAATAAACGTACTTAAATGAAAAAAGGAACAAATGGTACCGTACTAAAGTTTTATGCCGTAAATCAGGTTTCAATTCCCTGTCGACGAATAATATTTTTCCCGATTTATCTATTCAAAACAATTAAATTTTACACGTGAAAACGCATGTTGAACTCTAGATAAATTTTTAATAATTTGTCTTTACTTGCTAGAAGGCTTTAACTTTAATTGCTATATAAAAGCTCGAAAATGGTACTTATCATTATACAGAAGAAATATTAGATGTATCACTACATACTAGGATGATATTTATCACAAGTTGAGCTATTAAATCCGCAATCTTGACAGTTTCACCAAACTTTTCAATTTACTGTTTCTGTTACTGTTTATATTCTTGTTAGAACTGACACTCGCTGTGCATGAAATGCATTCTCCATTAATCAGTCAGTTTCTTTTCACAGCTGTAGAAACAAATCGAAACGAATCCGTAGGCCTCTATATCGAAATCTTCGTCAATTAATATTTCCGTCACAAGTGATTATGAGTTTGATAATAATTCTATTATTAAAAATTAACAGCAACAATTCCAGAATGTTGTGAAATATTTGGAAGAGTTCTTCCAAAAAGAAAATTTAATCGATGATGAAGCATCTGCTATAATTTCCAATCTATTATTGACAGTGGGCGAACAATTTTTGGAAAATATCGTCGATATGCTTAATGAATATGAAGTAATTACATGAATGGGAGTATGAGAGCATATACGAAGAAATCACGCATGAAAGTTCTGTGGAGAAGAATGTTTTGAACCTGCAGAAAAAAAGACATTTGTACAATGTTCCATTACAATACAAAATCAATACGGTCACTCTTGCTCGTCATCATCCTTTGTGGAATTCGAAGTCACTGCGATCCAAAAGCAACAAATTTTTATGGAGGAAAGATGAGAAAGATGAGAAGAAGAAGAAATGATTTTTATAGAAGATTCGATATTCTGGGAAAAAGAAATTGGAGAGGGGGGGATGATATTTGATAAATATGTCATCGATCAGTGGACCTACAATCGGTTTAAAGAGATCCGGACAAATTTTCAGCCAGTTGCCAAACGTCACATGTTCAACAGTGTGTTCTGGCAGAAGCCAGTCAATATCAATCTATTGATTTAAAATTTAATGCTTCTACTCGGCGAGTGTCGTGCTTTAAAAACAGGCATCGTATTCGACAAATAAAAGTAACAAAATATTTATTTTATCCAAAGAAGCTGCAAGTTTGGATCAAACAATAGAGATCGTCAAAGAATTTCGGAAAATGATAAAGCTTATTATATGGCACAGCACAAATCAAACAGGATGCCAGTATCAATCTGCCTCTGAAAAAACTTTAACAACTAGAGGAGAAACGGTAGTTATCGTAAGCAGGAAGAATATCTTAAAAACTACCCACCCATATACAGCCTAGTACACAATAACCATATCGGAAAAAACTGTTACTCTACGTATTTCGCTGTCTACGAGAATCTACTGGGAACTTTGGACTGGTTGACAAGAAAAGAATATATAAGTTAACAATAAAATATAAAAATGTGTCTGTATCGTGTTCAAAATCAGAAAAGCTATCAGAAGAAATATATAGAACGTTTTTAGAATCAATGCTTACATACGTGAACGACGAAAAATTTCTCTTGTTAATCGATTCCTGGAAAGGTTATGTAGCCAATATGATTTCGGATGCATGATGTTATCGATTGATCGACAAGGGATCGCCATCTGACGATAATGGAATTAATTGGTATGGAAGAAGGTATATTCTAGATAGAAGTTCAGATGAATTTTTAAATAGACTGTTTATTCAACCATTCGCGGAGAGACGCGATCGCGAGAAAGCACATCAACGGGAGTCGTAAATTCTCGTTACGATTAGATAATGGACGCCACGAAATGATCGATCCCCTTATTTCTTTTAGTATAATAGAGGGTGGTTCAATTGAGTTTACACTGAATTAACAGGTATAAATTAATGTTTATTCCAACAACTTTGTAAGGAAGATAGTTACACTGATGCGTATGTATAAGTCAAGTAAGTGATTGATTTAAGGGTAGAAACCCGGTAATGACATGTTGACTATTCTAACGACGAATAATAAGTAAAGTGACGATGCTGTTTCGGAGGAAAGCTAGTGATGGGTGTGTCTAACGCAAGGGACCATCGGATTTGTTGATGACAATTTTGATTAGGAAAGTGAGGGCAGTAGACATTGCTTCTGATTGGATAACAGAAGGTTGGTGCACTAGGAAGGGTCATAGCCGCCCTCGATAGAAAGTTGCTAGTGGGAAGTATCATACGTGAGAAAACCGAGCTCTCCCGTGTCTTCCCGTAGTAAACAATAAGCTTTAGGAACGATTCAGTAAAGAGATGTTTGTTCGGTCTGAAGGACTTTAGCTAGAAAATTCCTGCGATTTATGATAAGTCCTTAAGACTATTGAGGGTACGCAGTAAGGATGTGTAGACATCTGGCTGCCATCTTGCTCGCGGTGTGTGGCCTGGTCTAGGTAGAGCGTCACCAGACGTAACATCCTCCCCCCGTTGAGAGGGTACCGATCAAAATTAGCGAGGTGTGATATCGTTTGAAGTTCCCATCATATTTCGTCTCGATTGCTGGTTGTTCAGATTTCTCGAGATCGGGTTGAATTGGCAGTGGGACAAGCCTCGATCCAAGATGCTCTTTGCCGTTTGAACTGTAGCTGTCCGGATGATACCATCGGCGCCTGGATAGACCTTGATAACTCGGCCCAGAGGCCACTGCATTGAAGTCACGTTGTCCTCTCTGAGTATAACGATTGTGCCTTCCTGGATGCTGTGTCCACCCTTGCTCCATTTATTGTGGCTGATTAGTTGATTAGATATTCGTTTAGATATTCTCAATGCCAGCGGTTCCAAAAATGCTGTTTGAGCCGTTGAATATGTTGCCATCTGGAGAACCGGTTGGATGGAGTGTCCTTGAAATCTCGCTCCCGCAAACTCATTAATGAATCGCCAATGGGGAAATGGCCAGGAGTGAGGACCAGGAGATCATTTGGATCAGTGGATATTGGAGTTAGCGGTCGTGAATTAAGGATTGGTTCTATTTCATTGATGAGGGTGTTAAATTGTTCAAAAGTGAGTAACTCGTTGCCGACGACGCGTCTAAGGTGGCGTTTGAGTGACTTCACCGCTGCTTCCCATAGCTCATCGAAATGCGGGGAATGAGGGAGGATGAAGCGCCATTCAATTTGCTCGTCTGATAGGAATGCGTGTACATTTCTTTGCGATCGTCTGATTGTAGAAGATCATGAAGCTCTCGTAATTCGTTGTTTGAGCTAGTGAAATTTGTGCCGTTATCGGAGTGGATGGTCGAGCAAAACTCTCGCCGAGCAATGAATCTACGAAGAGCGGCGATGAAGGTTTCCCTCGTGAGATCGCCAACGAGCTCAATATGCATCGCCTTATCTGCTAGGCATACGAAGATGGCTACGTATACCTTGATCTGACGGCGGTTACGATCTCGTTTTTTCCTTGATGTGGAATGGCCCATAATAAGCGACGCCGACATTTGTGAATGGGCGAGATTCCGTTACTCGCGCCTCCGGAAAATTACCCATTACGTAGTCCATCAGCGGTGGGTGAACGCCGCAGCAACGGACGTAGCTTTTGATCGTACGCCAAACTTGGCTTCGGCCGTCGACGGGGCAGTATCATTGTCTTGTGGGCCTTGTATTCATGTTCGATAATGCATACTATAACGGATGACTTGAGCAATGTTATAGGATGTTTCTGAGCAAAGGTCATCGACGACTGACCGAGTCGACACCCGACTCGCAATATTCCTTCCTTGTCTATGAACGGGTTGAATCGCGTGGGCTTCCCCTTTATCGTCGCGTTTCGATCCCTTCAGAGCGTACGGATTTCCTCAGAGAAATGGATCTTTTGCAATAATCTTATTAGCTTATCGTGTGCTAGGTTTAATTCGCTTATGGCTAAGGGTGTCGTTCGGTTCTGTTTTTATTTACAGCGGAGGCAACGAGCGATGATTCGTATCAACTTGGGCCAAGATGAATATCTTTGCAACAAGCTGTAATCGGCGGGAGTCGTGGACAGACAAATCGCCCTTTTCTGTTCCGGTAATTAAATTTGCGGTGTTAGTGTCCATGTCAACCAGCAGTCTTCCGACTGGTGGAGCCATTCAGAACCGTGCTGCCAAATGGTCGGGTGTAGAAACTCTTCGGGCGTGTGGCCTCGCGATATTAGATCCGCGGGATTGTCGTTGATGGAAACATGGCGCCAATCGTAGATACTGGTTTTTGTTTGAATTTCGAAGACTCTGTTAGCGACAAATGTTTGTCCAATAGACAGTTCGAGTAATGTTGTGCAATAGGGCACGCTGTATTGTCGATATCAGGGACGTAAGGAGGAGTGCTCCACTCAGCTCGATCCGAGGAATGGTTTGGTGAGCGGGGTGACTTTTAATTTTGCGGTTAGAAGTTGTATCCAGACGCGGCCGTCAGGATTAAGGGTTCGGAGATAAGCACAGGCTCCGTAAACATTCTCGTTGGCATCGCAGAAGTCATGCGTTTCATTCAATCTCCGTTGCTGATTCAATTATCGTTTTGCGTTGGAACTTGATATTGTTTAATAGTGGTAACTGGGCGTAGTACCTATCCCACTCTGTATGTAAAGCTATCGGAAGTGACTCATCCCAGTCGATTTTCGATGACGAAATTCGTTGGAGCAACATCTTGGCCTGAACGATCACCGGCGCGAGCAAACCTAGCGGGTCGTAGATTTTGGCGATCTCCGAACTAACGATTCGTTTCGTGACTCGGGGGGGGGGGGGTCTGACCTCGACCGAGTAAAGAATGGAATCGTCGGATGAGTTCCAAAATACACCCAGCGTTTTCAAGGTTAGCGAATTGCCCACATGTAGTTGGTTTGTTTCCTCTGCGGAGAGCCCTTGTAATAATCTATTGTCGTTTGAGGCCCATTTAAACCGGCTAGTTGAAGTAACTCGGCTCCAGTGAGATCATCGTCGACGTAGAAATCCCGCTGCAGTACCTGCGCTGCACGCGGAAATCGATGTCCCTCGTCCTCTACCAGTTGCTTCAGGCACCGAATGGCTACATACTGGGCTGCGAATAAACCGAACATTACTGTGTTGAGTCGATATGTTTCGGTTTCTCCACTCGCGCTGCGCCATAATATCCTTTGATATATTCGGTCCTCTGGTCGCGCGAGGAATTGCCGAAACATCTTTTCAATATCGCCAGTGAGTACGTATTGATGAGAGCGGAATCAAATGATTATGCAAAACAAATCTTCCTGTAGCTTGAACTCTGTATAAAGTGTATCGTTTAGAGAGATTCCGGTGGTGCTTGATGCCAATTCGTCGAAGACGACACGCAGTTTGGTGGTTTGGCTCGATGCTTTGATTACGCCGTGGTGTGGTAAATAGTACCCGTTATCGTCCGAGTGGTTGGTGCTGACTTTCTTCTTATGTCCCCCAATGTCACGCACTCTTGTAATACCGTTCGATGTTCTGTTTCAAAGCGCTTGTCGTGTTGGAATCGGCGATTGAGTGAGGCGAGTCATTTCATTGGCAGCGTTTTGGTGGATCCGAGTGACTGAAGCTGGTCGATGAATAGGAGAGCGACGATGTATTGTCCTTCGCTGGTGCATCGGATGTGGGCTTGGAAGTGTTCTTCGCATCCTCGATCTGCTTCTGAGATATGTTTAATCGAGGGTCCTTCGTCGATTTCCCAAAACCGCGCGAGGTCTGCTTGTAGAGCCCTAGTGGATGCGTGAAATGTGTTTGTCGCAGTTTGGGAAGTTGGACTCACCCCTATTACCCAACTGAATCGCGTTTTTTGCAGACGCAGTTCAGGCTCGTCTGGCAGCGTTAGATTGATCTGTCCGACACACATTGACGCGAGTGTTGAGTCCGAGCTTAGTAAGACATCGATCGGGGCTGGTAAATGAAATCGTGGATCGTCTAATCGGAGATTCCTGGGTATATCAAGTGTCGATCTGTCGATGGATGACTTGGGATTAAAATCAATATGGCCGGGAGTCACCAGACGTAACACATATTCACTTTCAGCAATTTCTAATAAAGAGTCTTCACACATCTCATTCGAATGTAATTCTTCCTCCATTTTAAGGATTTTTAAGGGAATATAGAAAACGAAATTGTTACTATTCAAACGCGGAAATGCATTGATTGTTGAGAGTTTACGCACAACCATGAGTTTATTGGTAGCACAAGTAGTTAAGCACTCGACGGGCCCGCTCACACGACGCACACGACGCATAACTTGCGAGACGCCCACGGCATTTCGAGAATCGCGTGATTGGATTGAATTCCTACCGCAGAGAAGACTTTAACGAAAACTCACTCCCTAGACTGACACCTAAAATGTAAGCGCCAGGCCCTTAGTGAATAAGACACTTCAAAATTAAAAATTCAACAAAATAACAATCATACTAGCATTTTTAATCAACTCTCCACCGTGAGCGTTAATATTGTCTGAGATTTGCGACTCCACCGAACAGTTACAATTTAATTGATCGCCAACTATTGAGAGATCCCAACATATTGACCCTTCGAGCCGGATCTAGTGCTGTGGAGGAAGCATCAGTCCGGAAGAAAACACAAAATTTATTGTTAAAATCTACCAATGAATTCAGTGACATCAGGAGTGTCATCTTCCGAAGAACACGTCGAGCCAGTGGCCCAGAACGAATATCGCACCATCATCAACGAGGTCAGTGATGTCAGGAGCGTCACCTGCAAGAAGGAAAACCTTTCGCCAAGAAGTGCACCCACGCAACATCCTGCTGCATCTGTACAATCATCAACGTGGCGAGCAGCACCCAGAAGCCGAAACGTCCTAATTCGAAACAAGCCGACATCGCATTGAAACGTAAGTCGCATACTTTTTTTTTAGTCACCTGTATAAAACTCCCTCAAATCCTTGCCTCGACTCGCGCCCATAATTCAAGCAAATATACCATGGCTCCCAATCTAGGAAAATGTATTAAAAATCTTTGCAGGTTGATTGTATCGTTATGATTTGTTGTACGGGTAAACAACCATTTAAAGACACTGTTTGGCAAGATCTGAGATCATACTTAAGCAAAGTAGAAACCATTATCGAGCTTTACAAGCTACATTTCTTAGACAGCCGACTGCGGATACATTACTTCTTTATTTGTTTACATCAAAATTAGATCGCGAACCCGTATTAAAATAGAAGGAAAAGACACAAACCACACCTTTCTCAATGGTCGAGGAATTATTCAAATTTTTAAACGATCGCTGCAAAGTACTAGGGTCTGTACGATCAGCGTATCAAACACCACCAAAATTCACATCCTGTTACGTCGCGCGAGATGGTCCGGGCGACGTTCCTCGTGGTCTGGCCGCCAAGGTCCACGCACCGTTATAGAGACCCTCAATAAACCTAAGAAACCATCATAAACAGAATCTTTTTAACTTAATCTCTGTAGTATCGGGAAAAGGAGGGTACACATTGAGTCTATTGTAGGTTTAAGTATGAGTAGTATAAGTCGTAAATTTAAGGGATAGACTAAGAGAAAGAGAGAGAGAGTGTAATTAAGAGGGCATGCCTTGGTGACGTCCAGGCTAATTGAGTGATGGAAGAGATCTCCCGCTGCTACGAGACCTACAGAGAGACGAGGCGCGCTCTCCAGCGGGAGATCAAGATCGCGAAAGCTCGGTCCTGGACGGAGCTGATCGAATCGGTCGAATCCGATCCGTGGGGGCGGCCGTACAAGATAGTCACGAGGAAGCTACGACCTTCGGCCCCCCCGCTGACCGCGAACATGGACCCGGTGCTGCTGGAAAAGGTCATCGGGACTCTGTTCCCACGGTTGGACAGCGAAGCGAGACAGCCACGGCCATCCTCCCCCGACGACGACGACGACGAAGCGGCGGCGACGGCGGCGGAGTGGAACGAGGAGCTGCTAGTCACCGAAGAGGAGCTGTTCGAAGCGGCGAGGAGGATGGCATCCCGCGACGTGGCACCGGGACCGGATGGAATTCCAGGCCGAGTTTGGGCGGAGTCCATCGACACCATGGCTCCCCGTCTGCGACACCTGTTCACCAGGTGCCTGAGGGAAGGCGTCTATCCCCGGACATGGCGCACGGCGAGACTAGTCCTGCTGCGGAAAGAGGGTCGTCCGCC
>JACXIM010008906.1:0-14297 GCA_014737505.1 Bombus sibiricus | reverse complement strand
GGATAACCGACCGGCAGAGACGTGGCGGTACATCCACAATAACGTCCCACCAATGACTTTTGAATGGTACCACGGGGGTCGAGAGTAAGCCCAGGGGGTGTAGCGAGCCCTCGACTCGGCCGATTATGGGTATGGACTCGTGGTGGCAGTGGTTGTGGCCAAGTGCTGGCAAGAGGGCCGAATTAAGGGGTCTTGGCTCTCCCGAATGGCCTTCGGCGGGTGAGCAGCGTCCCAACTGCTCCGGATACCGTCCCGGTAGACGGAAGGGCATGGAAAGGGCCCCGTCCAACCTAAGACGAGTGAAAGCCTCCTGCGGGCCTAACTGACGAGGTAGCATGCACTGGGTGCCATGCGCGCTGGTTGGGCGTAATCCCAACCCCTATGGCCCTAGGGGTGCCCGGGTACTGTGTAGCATAATAGCCAAGGAAAGTACCCGTCACCAAAGAACGACAACTGTATCGCCTTTCGCTGGTGCGTCGGACGTGAGCTCTGAAATGTTCTTCGCATCGTCGATCTGCTTCTGATATGTGTTGCATCGGAGGTCCTTCGTCGATTTCCCAAAACCGCGTGAGATCTGCTTGCAGATCCGTCGTAGATGCGTGGAATGTGTTTGTCGCGGTTGAGGAAATTGGACTCCCCCCGATTACCCAGCCGAATCGTGTCTTTTGCAAACGCAGGTCTGGCTCGTCCGATCGCGTCAGATTGATGTGTCCGACGCACATCGATGCAAGGGTTGCACCCGAGCTTAATAAGACCTCGATCGTGGAAGGCACGTGAAATCGAGGATATATTTTTGAGAATATCAAGCGCCGAGCGATCGATGTGTTGGCTTGAGATCAGGGTCGATATAGCTGGTATGACGAAGAACGTTAGTGTGCGTTTGTACTTGCCGTCAGTGGAGGTAATCGTCGCCGTTATGAATCGCCTTGATGTTGTTGTCAATGTATTGAGGACTCCAATTGGGACCGAACACTTCTTTTGCCTTATTCCCAGGGAATTCGCAAGCTTTTGTGTAATGAAATTCATGCTGAATCCGGTGTCGAGGAGCGCACGGCATTGGATCGGTTGCTGGTTATCGGTCAGCATGTGAACTTGAGCTGTAATTACTAGATCATTACACAATACCTCGGAAACTGCTGGTCTCGTATTTTCGGTCTTCCTTGGAGTTCTGGATTTTTGGCGTCATTTCTTTTGAGTGTGTGTCCGTTTCGGACTGCCGGGTGGAATCGGAGGCGAGTTTGTCCGTATTGTCCCCGGATTGTGCTTGTTTGAGGTTTTCCGTTTACCTGTGGTTGACGGGGGTGATGCTGTTCTCCTGCTTGACGAGGAGGAACTTCGGCTAGAGGTGGAGGAATTCGACTTCGACGACTGTCTTTCCTGATGTAACATCGTGCGGTGTCGTCCTTTGCACAACCGACATGAGCCGGCGTGACAATCACTCGCTGTGTGCCCCTTCTTCAGGCAATTCAAGCATAAAGATGCCCTTTTGACGTCCTTCAAGCGTTTATTCACGGTTTGGGATTTGAATTCATCGCATCGCCAGATGGGGTGTTGTCCTCGGCAGGAATGGCAGGTTGGTTGGTCCTGGGATGCGGTGAATGCGTGTCCTCGTGGTTCGTGCTGACGGCTTCGCCTGGATCTTTCTGGTGATCCTCGTTTCTGTTTGACGGTGGTGGTCGACTTGTTACTTCGTGCTAATCTTTCGAGGAAGCTCAGGAACTGAACATATTCAGGCAGTTCCTTGTTCGGGAGAATCATTTCCGGATGTTCGATGATACCTTTGAAAGCAAAAGGCTGTATATCATGGCACTTCTATCGGAATAGGATTCGCCTAACTTGACTAATGCACGATCACGTTACGATTAGAATAATCGACGCCACGAATAGACCGATCCCCTATTTCGATTAGGATAATAGGGGTGGTTCAATGAGTATAACATTGATTTTAACAGGTTATAATATTATTTATTTCCAACAATTCAATAACTTTAATATTAAATACAATTGTGAGTATGTCGACTGCCAAGCTACTAGTGAGTACGGACTGAGACTCCTTTTTTTGTTGAGGTTATTAGATGTATAAAGAGAGAGAAACGCGTGGATAAATTGTAAGGCAGAAAATATTTATGTCAAATACAGAAGTGAAAGTACCAGTAGGAAATAATAATTTGAGCTGGTCCAGATCCGTACGCTAACAGTGTTTTCTTAGAAGTGGTGACCACTTCAACATTTTTGAACTGAGATTTGACTGTTTCCGACTTGGCATCGTGATTTGACTGTTTTCGACCTGAGATTTGCGGTTTGACTTTGTTGAGAATTGTGGATCTTTGAAGCCGAAATAATGTTACGGGAACACAAAATTTACACTTGGAATTAATATTGGAATAGTTATATATTTATTTTATGGACGATTTCTAATATATTCATCGATACATACTTGCACGTCTCTCAGCACTTTCTTCTATACCCGACTGTTAACCGACTGAACTGTTTACATTCATCTGTTTTCGAGACGCTACGCACACACATACTTCCACACACTGATACTCACATACAAGTATCTCTCTACGCATTTAACCTAGTCCAGCACAGAAAATTATACATATCTCAACAGACTCCCTGTCCACTCTCGTGTTATTACGGAGGAAAGCTCGCTATGGGTGTGCTTTTTGAACGTAGAACGCGGATTCGTGGTTCAAAATTTTTTAGGAAAGTGAAGGTAACGATCCGCGATGCCCATTGGTTATAGCCAACGTTAATGAATGAAGATAGGAGGAGGAAGTCTCCTATTAACGTGGCTCGTGGGTGACATTGTTCATGGGAAAAACCCGCTTTTCCCGTTAGGTAACTACTCGCTTTCTCCGTAATTTGCAAGAGCGTACAATAAATCTACGGACTGTTCTAAAGACCATCCTCGGCTCCATAGCCTCCATCCATAGCCTCGGCTTCGACGCAAGGCGAGGTGAGTTTGTCTTCGTTTGCTATTGTTGCCGCGGATTGTGGATTGGCAATTGCTTCGCGAATTGCTTGGGTCGAAAGAGGATTAATTTAAATGATATTTTAAACTACGCAATGACAACTACAATAACAGCGCAGTGCTTTTATGTCTATGTTTTCATAGCATATCATTTCATAGACATATTCCGAATTGATCCGAAACTGTCGAGCTATCGAAAAAGCGTTAGATTACTCGTAAATTGGTCAAAATATCAGGCAACACGAGTATTTGTAACTGTTATAGATACCCGTGATTTCAGAGTAGTATAACCCGATCCGAATTCAAATGGTGAACGTTAATGCAACGATGAAGCCATTTTTAATTTAACTTTTAGGAATGTAATTATGAGATTCTCCTGACTCAGATAAGACTAAGATGATAAGGACGTGTTGGGTGATATCAAATTACTCCGGTGTAGAGCTTTAACAATGTTATCGTTATAATGTAGATCGCGAGTGTTCATTCATCATGGCAAACTGTAACGAGGGAATGCATGTAGCGAACGCCATACGACCAAACACGATAATTATTTAGAAAGCGGCTGCCATTTTCGATTTTGATGATTTTGAAATATGTAGCAAGCTCAATATTTTGAATTATTACCATTATGTCACCATTATAGTCCAATCTTCTCCTGGATTCGTTTTTGTCCCCCTTTTATCGTGTATGAATACGATTCCACAATATATTACGTTATCTATTTCTTAAAAAAACCGGAAAGTTCAAATGTTTTATTATGTAAGTTATCTAATAAACCTTTAATCATTTGATGTAGTGTATATGCTAGTCGTCTGAAGGTTTTTTATATGAATGGAGTTTAGAACTTATCGGACATTGTTGTGTGCAAATCGCTAAACTCGAATAGCTGAAACTATCCTATTTTTTAATTTTTTTTATTTGGAAGTCGTTTACAATCAATTCTCATCGAGAAATATAAGTAAATTATTCTGGCGTGGTACTATAAAGTGAATAATAAGTGATTATTGTATGTTTGATTCTAGCTGAAACTAATGAAACTATTCTGACGAGGATATACAATGATTGTCCAGTAATAAGTGTAGTTTCACGAATCACGCTAAGAACAGTCCCTTTATTAACAATTTTTGACACTCTGTTAATACTCCGAACATAATAATCACCGTGATAGACGCGGAAGTTATAATATTCGGGGTGGCGATGGAGCGATAAAACGGATAATCTTTAGCGATTGACAAAGGCTATAAGAGGGTGTCGTTTGTTCAACGTCTTGCGAGAGAAGAAGGAAAAGAAAGGAAGAAGTACAAAAGAGGATCGAAGGAACTATCGTCTAACAATTGTAACGATCAACAGCGGCTACGTTACGATGTTCGCTCAGTTCCGTATCCAGACGCTACGCACCATCGACCACGATCCGTGCGATTCGAGCACGAGAAGTCGGATATTGTTTCGATTTCTTATCTACCGTCCGACTCAGATGTGCGCATCCGATGACAAAAAAAAAAAATATGGCTGACAATAGAAAGAGGTGTACCGCAAAATTGACATTTACATTAATCAGCACTCATATAAAATAATTTACACGCAATTCTTTAAATTATTTACAACGATAATTGCAAGCCGTGACAGAAGGGTTTTAGATTTTATATCATATACTAAACAGAAAATTTACATAATTGTTATATTTTAATATAAACGTGTCTCATCCGTATTCGTTTGCGGATTGCATTTTCGTTGATATCAGCGGAAAGGAAATACAGTTTTACGATCGGTCGTTTGTACTCCGAATTGGCAGTCTTAACTATAACCACGCGGGTAAAGTTATCTGCTCCGGGATCACATTTGATTATCTGTGCGAGGTTATTCACATTTACACGTAGGTGCAAGTGCGTTTCGGAGAAGAACGATACGACCAAGCAGGTGATTCGTAATGCGCCTTTCCGTGCGTTGTTGCAACAACTGAATATAGTCATTCGATCACGTTTTCCACATACTTTCGTATCATTTTTTCAAGAGTTGCCAATGAGTTAATCGTGAATCGCGAATCTCGAGAAGAGTCGCTGACGGAACTGTAGTGATAGCCGTGCCGATAAGAAAATGACCACTGCTGTATAATGATCGATGTTATCCGAAAACGAGGCAATCGGATGGGAATTCATGCGTGATTTGGCCTGATATAAGACAATAGTCGTTTTAAATGAGGTTTCATGCTTCGAATTCCGGCTTCCCACAGCCTGCCGAAATGAGAAGCTGAGAGAGGAACGAAGTTTCATGTTACCTGATTACTCGCGAATTTATTGAGCAGATTCGGGTCGCGTGTTGCGACTCGAAACGCAGCGGTCACTTCCTTATCGGCGCCTTGAAAAGTAGTTCCATTATCGTTATACATGGCGACCGGTAAACCGAGACGAAAGCTGAAACGATCATAGCACGCGAGAAACGCATCGGTTGTGTATGACCCTGCCAATTCGAGGTCGATGCTAATGTCAAGGGCGAGTTGTCCTGCATATAAACAAAGCGACATACGCTTTTGTCGATTTGTGTTTGCTACCGGGGGTCGTTCGGACAAGGATTGGGCTCGCATAATTCACGCTGCAATGTAAAAACGCTCTTTCTGAACGAGTAACGCGCACCGACGGAAGATCTCCCACCAATTCTGATGAAATTGTCGCGCGCTCTTCCACGCATATCACGCAATTATGTAAAACTTGACCAACAGTAGGCCGTGCCCGTAGAAGCCAAAATTGTTACCTCAATTTTGACAGTGATAATTGAGAGCCTGCATATGGCAACTTCATATGCAGATTTGATCTTAATGAGAAACGAGACTAGAGGATGCCATGCAAAGAAATTGGTTTCTTCTGGCAATGCCGCATTACGAAGCTCCCTATCAACGCAAATCAGTCCTTCCGAATCGAGATACCGGATTCGAGAAATTAATTAGCTTTGTCGTGGGAGAGTAAGCTTATCTTGCAGACACGGAATTTCGACTGGATATAACGTTCGTTGAATATATTTGAACCTTGACACTTCTTTGTCCATAAAGACGATGAAACGCAATATATATGTGGTCATGTGGAAAAGCTTGGGAAAAGAAAATCGCGTGGCTAATTCCCACAGTTTTGGTGACGTTACTGCATGAGAAGCAGCAGGTGCACGTTCCTCCAAAGAAATCTTTGCCTCGAGCTGCGGTATCTCGCAAAGCCACGAAGTCGATGGCGATTTGAGCCACTCATGGCCGTACCACCATAATGTATGTTTCATAAATATCTGGACGTTCATTCTACGAGAGGCACAGTCAGCAGGATTTTCTTCCGATTAAACTTGGTGCTATTGACATTGTGGCAAGCGTTTCTAACTTTCCACAACGCGGTTCGCGACAAACGTTTCTCAGTGAGAAGCGAATTGACTTAACTATGCGAGTGTAATCATAGAATCGGTCCAGCCATTCAACTCGCATTTAAAAACACAGAAAGAAGCTCGTATGAAGGCCATCAAGCGAGAAAGAAGTAAACTCCACAAGTTCAAGCCGTGGAATTGTTAATGATTTGAGCGGAGCTACTGTAGATTTAGCAGCGAGGAGAGAGTCAACAATATCGCTGTTTTTAGTGGGAACGCGAGAGTAAATAACTACCGCATAGACATGGTGAGAGGCATCCGCGAAGCCGTGCAGCTCCATTTTAAGAATTTGCAACCCGTGTCCTGTCCATCGAGGTGGAATCATAGGAAGGAGAAGGAGAAGTTGGGTACAATACGTTGTCCACGTATCGTGGAGCTCGTTTGGGATAGTATCGTCTCAACCACACTTCTGCAACCAGAGACGTTGCATCAGGATTTTGGCAATGGCAACAACGGGAGCAGCCCATTCAAGCGAATCATCAAATCATGCGATTGTCGAAAGAATTTTCCGTTTGGTTTGCGGAATGACGTTATTAATAACAATATCGAAACGAAAAGAGTCCGTCTCGGGACTCCAATTGATACTAAGGACCTTTAAATTGTCGTCGGGTAACAGCGGCTTATGGCTGCGAGACCGTGATCCGAGGAATCAATATCAGCAACTAACGCAGGGCAGTTACTGGCCCATTTTCGCAATTTAAACTCATCTTCTACCCACCTCTGAATCGTCCGCGTCGAACGCGGAGTCGTACACATAAATTTGGTCACGAAGAACTAACGCTAGAGGATATTTCGATCCTTCGTCTTTTGCGAGTTATTGTACGGAAGCAGTACCGTACTTAACGGTCAAAAGTCAATAGTGTCACAGTGGTTCCGATGGAAAGGATCACCATTGATAACGAATATCCTTCGAATCTACAAAGATCTGCTGGTATATCTTCGCAATGTCTGCGATACAGATGCATCGATAACGGCGCCATCCAAGAATTACGGTGGCTAAGTCCGTTTGCAATTTTGGACCGATCAGCAAATGATCGTTTAACGATTTACCTTTTCCCGTTTTCGAGGAAACATTGAAGACGATTTGAAGACGCATTATAGCGCTGGGTTCACGAAATACTGTGTGATGCAGGATGTATACGGTTTGAAGTGATGGTACCGGCAAAGAATGTTTCTCTTCGACCATATGACCGAGCTTTGTACTCGCGTAAAAACTTAGCATATTTCACTGAACGCTCAGCGTTTCGTTGTAAACGATTTTCCCTTGTCGTAAAAACATATTCGTCGCCACGGAAAATGAAGGCCTAATATCCATGGGAGGTTCCTTAATGAAGAACAAGCGAACGATGTATTATCCATTCGGAGCAGGAGTGTACGTGCGTTGAAGATGTATCTAGCATTGTTGCTCAGCGGGAGAGAGACGCGGGACGGACGACAACTACACTCAACTTATCAAAATCGACGAAATTTGGCATCTAGATTCTAGAACGGAACCGGAAAGGATCCAGCAGAAAGTGGTGTTCTGAGCTGTAAGCTCATTCATCGTGCCTCTTCGCAAACCGTCTAAAAGAAGCAACCGTATTGATCCACACCGATAATTAGATCTATTGGATCCGAGCTATAGGCGTTTTCATCCGCCAACTCCCGATCGCGAATGTAAGAGAGCTCGACGTCGGTAATTGCGCGATTTGGTACGTAATTCGATAACGAGCGCAATACGTAAACGGTCATGGAGTATACAGACTCCGTTTTACACGAAGCAACGGTAAACGATGCCGATAAGCGGACAAGAGACCGCGTTATTACCAATTCCTGGATACATACTAAGACGCGAGAGCGCGGGAGCTAATCGTTGTATTAAATTCTCGGAAATTATAGAAACGACCGAGCCTTGATCGAGTAGAGCGCGAATCTTCTCCGAACGGCCAGACGGTGATCGCAGTTCGATCCATAAATTGTAAACGAGACTTGTTGCGTTGGTGACTCGCGGAACGGAGCAAGATGCGATCTGCGAGGTTACAGTGTTATCGACATTATTGGTCGATAACGCAGAGTTAGTCGATGACGCAGTCGAGTCGTTGAAATGCAACTAGATATTATGACGTTTTTTTTACAAATGATACAGTTATACGAACTAGTATATTTTCTTGTCGGATGGTTCGATCTTAAACAATTTATGTACCGATTTGTCCTTTTCGTGAAATCGAATCGTTGTACTTCTACAATTCTATGCGATTTATAAGCGTCGATGCAGTCCCAAATGAACCGGCAGCTTCTAAACGGGAAAGAGTTTCCCCCATGAAGCCCGATGTATCCAGGTACATCTCGTGCAAGGCCAAAGAGCCATCCTTTGTGAAGTAATCCACGCTGGAACGCTCAGCTTCCGTGGCAGTAGCAGTGATCTCCTTTCGCAAAATTTTGCACTCAACAAAGGATTTGCTAAGCCGTTCCAGTCGATTTCAAACGGTGGCGATAGTTGTTAATTCGGATTTGCTGACTTTTTTCAAATTGTTGAGGGCACGCTCGATAACACGAGATGTATCGCATTGTTGTTAAAATAGCGTTTCAAAGTCAGCCATGATGAGTCGTTAGCGATCGGCGTGTGTCTTTTTTCTTAACTTTGAATGTTCAACGTATTACCCAACCGTCCTCACAAGCCGAACGGATCTTTTTTACTGTACAACTTTTCTTTTCTCCAAACTTCCTGCAATCCGGTTCGAAGGAACAATGTTACGCGCGAGACACTCAACTTGGATAGCTGAAACTATCCTGACGAGGATATACAATGGTTGCCTGATGATAAGTGCAGTCTCACGAATCAAGCGGATTCGTTAATTGTAATTTTCAATTTGCTGCTAATCGGATGAGAAAAAACTAATAGGTAAGAATGGGTGCTGATCGCTCCCTCCCAAAGGTCGCTCATGGGTGAAATCGGCCTTTGAGTGCCGTACATGGGAAAACCCGCTTATTCCGTACCGTTTATACCGTAACGAACAATAATCCTAAAGAGAATCTCGATTTGAATGATGCGTTGTAGGGCCTCGACAGTTAGTTGACAAGCAATCAAAGAGGCCAAATCTTAGGATGAAAATAGACTTGATCGCAGTAAAGAGGGTTTCAGACGCGGCACTAAAGGCTTCTTGGGATTATTGTGGGTCCGAGCAAATATGTTTGAGCGGCTGTTGACTAACTTGACCGAAGGATAAATGAGAATATGTTTGGGCCACAGGATGTAACAGTTTCCGTCACTGTAACGACAGAACGTTAAAACTTATCGTATGGTCCAAGTTAATACAGTTGGTCTCGACATAAGTAACCGGTTACTGACTCGCAATAAACAATTTGCTAATTCCTTCTTGTTTGTTTGAAATCGCCGACAATATAAGAAGTTTATGTAAGCGAAAAGCCACAAATTTTTATGGTTGAATGAACAGTGATATTTTTTAATAGAAAACGAACAGAATATGTGTAATGGTGTCTCTCGTATTAACGATCCTGACATGTTATATTCTGCTCATCCGATCACTTCGTGATTTGTCACTATTTCCAGCCTCCTGCTCGTTCTCTGTGTTCTTTCTTGTCACGTTTGAGGAGAAAATTAAGTCAAATAGTATATCTCCTCGTAATAAACAGTTGGCTGATCTCGGGCGTGTTGCTTACTTCAAGGCAGAACTGTAGCTTGTGATGTTCTCAAAGAAAATGTAGGGTACCTTTTGGTACAATAGCTGAACTATTTAGCTGTTGCGAGCTTACAATTTTTATAAATTATAATAAAAATAACAAGCAAAGGCGAAATATATTTCATAAACAGAGCTACAGATATGATAAATCTAAGTCAATCACTAAACGAAGATCAGGAGTGCTTAGCTACAAAGGAAATAGAAATGGAAGTATTACAAAAGAATGATGAGAATAAAATCAACAACGAACTATCCCACCAGGATGAAAGCTGGAAGGTGGCAACTTCCAACAAAAAACGTAAAATAACAACAAGTACAAACGTTAGGAAAGCTACAGAAGCAGAAAAGCAACAATGGCTACAAAAAATTACTCTCCGAAACTCCTTTAGCGCACTGCCAGAAGAGAAAGAAATAGACCCAGCCGAAAAACCAATGACCCACATCGCCAAACCACCACCAATTTTCATAGATGCCCAAATAATAGACTCCCTCATTGAACTACTGAATAACATGACAGGAAAAGAAAACTACAGTATAAAACAATTAAAACTGGACCAAGTAAAAGTACAAACTAACACCCCAGAAACTTTCAGAAAAGTGACAAAAGCACTAAAAGAGAAAAACGCCGGGTACCACGCCTACCAGCTCAAACCCGATAAAAGTTACAAAGCAGTATTTAGAGGATTATACCCAAAAACAAATACAAGCAACATATGCGAGGAACTAGCTAAAATCGGACACCAGGTAAGACCAATAAACAGTATAACCAGATATGATACTAAACAACCATTTACGAGGTGGGAAGAAGGAAAGGGGACGGAAGAAAGGTGGTGTCCTCTGAGATAAATAATAAAAGGAAAACGGTGCTCCGCTCGAGGATAAGAAGGCGGAGGCGATAAAGAGGGTCAAGAGAGGCGATACTACGTATGCGGTGGTATGCAGCAAAAGGAAGAGGGGTGATGTGGACCCCAGAGACGTGGCAACCTACGAGTCCGGAGGCAAGTGGACCGTTCGGACGAGTAGGAAAGACAAAAGACGGGCCAGGGAGAGGAGGAGCAACGAGGATGGCAGACCGCCGCCATCTAGTGAAGGTCGAGGGGAAAGGCTGCCGAGAACTCGTAACAGACCTGAGGCCCTCTTGGTGAAAGTCCGGGAGGGCAAGGAATAGCTTCAGGCCTACAGGGGGCTCATGGGAGGCACTGTGCGAGAGTACGGGAGTTAGGAGAACGAGGAGCGGAGACATCCTAGTGGAGCTTAAAGCGGGAGTTAAGGGGAGCGAAGTGGCCCTCAAGATAAAAGAGGTAACAGGTGACAAGGTCCTCGTTTCCCCTCTCCAGAGTAGGTTATCCCTGGAGATTAGGGACATCGACCCGCTGGAAAGCAAGGAAGACCTCAGGCAGGATATAGCCAATGAACTGAAAATCAAGGATGCCAGTGAGGTCGTCGTTAAAGCGTTAAGGACGGCACAGTGGGGCACGCAAACAGCGATTGCCGTGGTGCCGGCTGCGTACGTTACTGGCAAGGAGGGGAACCTCAAAGTAAAAACCGGCCTTACAATAGCCACGATGCGGGTTCTCCCCAAGGTGATTAGATGCTATAGATGCCATGAAATCGGGCATATGGCCAGTAAATGTAATATAAGTACCGGCAAGGAGCGTTGCCGTAAATGTGGCTCCATGGACCACACGATCGCGAACTGCAACAATGCTCCGGTGTGCACTTTGTGCAGTAAGGGATCGGAGTTACGGACCAACCACGTTATGGGGTCGTTAGCGTGCCCTACGTACAGGAGAATGTTTAAAAAAGGGGCAGGCAGAGGACAGGTGCCCTGAAGGCGCTGCAGATCAATTTAAATAGGAGCAAGTTAGCGCAGGATCTGATGCAGCAGCTTGCCTGGGAGTGTCGGGTCGATGCGGTGATCATTTCCGAACCCAATCGACAGCTTCCCTTCTGGTACAACGATACCAAAGGGGACGCGTCCATCTGGGTAACCATAGAATTCGAACGTAAAAATAATATAAAGAAATTTTTGAAATTAAAAAAGTTCTAAACACAATAGTAATAGTGGAGCCACCTAGACATAAAAAAGACATACCGCAATGCATACGGTGTCAGCAATATGGACACACAAAAAGTTACTACAACAGAAAGCCGGCGTGTGTCAAATGCGCAGAAAAGCACCTAACAATAAACTGCCCATACATAGGAAAAATAAATGAAGTAAAATGCTACAATGTAATGGAAACCACCCAGCTAGCTACAAAGGCTGTATAGTCAGAAAACAACTGCGATGTAAACTGTTTCCGCCGCTTCGAAACAGGACATACAATAACTTTCACGTGCAACAGGATAGCACAGAAACTGAGACGACACCAAATATACAGCACGTAATGAACATTAACCACAGTAACACCAACACCTTTGGTAGCCGAAGCTACGCGCAAGTAATCAACCTATTACCACCCTTAGACAACCAAAATCAGAAAAATAACAACAACGACGCTACAGAAATCAAGGAACTGCTCAAACAATCTATCAAAAACAGCGAAATACTAATAAAAATGATAAGCGAACAAAATGCAGTTCTCAGACAACAAACGCAACAAATCACAGTCATGCTACAACTACTTACAAACATGCTAAGCAAAAAAATAAAAACGGACACGCTGAAAATAGCAGCCTGGAACTCAAACGGCCTACAACAACGGGCCCTAGAAACTAAAACATTCCTGTATAACAATATCGACATACTACTTGTTTCAGAAACACACTTTACTCATGAAAATACCATACTACACCATATATGATACCAAACACCCCTCAGGAAAAGCACACGGAGGGACCGTAGTGATAATAAGAAACGACATCAAACACCACTTACACAGACAAGTTAGAAAGGAATATACCCAAGCAACCACCGTTACAGTACAAACTAGCAGCAATCACTTCCAGTTGTCAGCGGTATATGTACCACCGCGACACAAAATTACATCATAAATGTGGGAAGAGTACTTTCAACACTTAAATGACAAGTATATCGCAGCGGGAGACTATAACTCAAAGCACACACTATGGGGATCAAGAATCACTACACCTCGAGGTAGAACCCTGGAAAAATTCATTAGAAACAATAACCTCAATATATTATCCAGAGGAAGACCGATATACTGGCCGACAGACCCGAGCAAAATACCTGACCTACTCGATTTTGCAGTTACAAAGGGACTAAACGCAAATAAACTAAAAATAGTACCCAGCCCGGAGCTTAGTTCCAATCATACACCCATAATAATTGCATACAGAAACAAACCAATACTTTATAACAATCCAGAGACACTATGCAATAAAACCACCAAATGCGAACATTTAAAGAAATAATCGAGAGCAAAATCAACTGCAACATCCCATTAAAAACACCCGAACACATCGAACAGGCAGTAACAATATTGACAGAAACTATTCAAGAAGCAGCATGGGCAACCACTATACCTGAACCAACCAACAGACAAAAAAAAATAATTCCGTCAGACATCCTCGAAAAAATTAGAAAAAAAGAAAAGCGAAAGCAAAGTGGCAAAAACATAGAACACGAGAAAACAAAAAACACCTAAACAAACTTACAAAGGAAATAAAAAACAAAATAAAAGAGCACAACAATAACGAATTTACAAAGTTCATAGAAACACTCACTGCACACGAGAACTCCAACTACTCCCTATGGAAAGCCACGAAAAAAATAAAGGAGCCAATAAAACTAGTCCCAGCAATCAGAAAAGCAGATAACACATGGGCAAGTAGCAACGAAGAGCAAGCTGAAGAATTTTCCAACCATCTTTGCAACACATTTACACCACATAATATCAACAACAGCAACCTCAAATGTCATACGGACGAGGATGCGCAAATCACTAGTACCTCAACTGACAAGCACTACACCATACCTAAAACAACAGCACAAGAAATTAGAAACATAATCGAGAAAACAAAAAACAATAAAGCACCAGGAATCGACCTAATCAATGGTAAAATCTTGAAAAACCTTTCGCCAAAAGCGATACGACTAATGACAATAATTTACAACGCAATATTAAGAATACAATACTATCCTAAACTATGGAAACTAGCACAGATCATTATGTTACCTAAACCAGGCAAAGACCCACACCAAACAGCATCTTACAGACTAATATCGCTACTTCCTGTGTTTTCCAAAATACTAGAAAAAATAATATACGTCCGCCTAA
>JACXIM010008903.1:0-10603 GCA_014737505.1 Bombus sibiricus | reverse complement strand
ATAAGTTAATAGCTTAAATGTTATAAATTAGTGGCTTAGATGTTGTAAATTAATGGCTTAAATGTTATAAATTAATAGTTTTATTGTTGGAAGTTAATGGCTTAAATGTATAAAATAACAATTTAAATGTTGAAAATTAATGACTTAGACGTTATAAATTAATAGCTTAAATGTTAAAAATTAATGGCTTAAATGTTATGAATAAATGGCTTATATGTTATTAATTAATAGGTTAAATGTTATAAATTAATAGTTTAAATGTTAGAAGTTAGTGGTTTAAACGTATAAAATAACAGTTTCAATGTTGTAAATTAAGAGCTTAAATATTACAAATTAATAGTTTGAATGTTAGAAATGAATGGTTTAAATTTACAAATTAATAGTTTAAATATTAGAAATTAATTGCTTAAATGTTATAAATTAATAACTTAAGTGTTGTAAATTAATGGCTTAGACGTTATAAATTGCTGGTTTCAATGTTATTATTTGATATTTTTTGTTATTTACCTTATATTTAAATTCTTCTTCGATGTTCACTCTCCGGGAGTTCGGGCACAATAGAGCTCGCGCGCGACTTCCGTGTTCCTTATATACCTTTACAAGTTGTCGAAATGTCAATCAAACGGTAACGATTTTTTGACATAGCTGGAGGCGGTTTTCCATTATAACAAAATCAAATTGGACAATTTCTTAATTTTTATCGTAAATTGGCGACTTTAACGATTCAATAACGATATCCATTTTTATCATTTTAATAGTTTCTACAAACTAAGACTAAATTCACACTTCTTTGATACTAGTTTTCGACTATCCATTAGTTTGAACAAAAAGGGAAAGAAGCCTAACGGCAGTCGATGACGTTACTGTGAAATAAGTTAAGGTATTAAATAATCGGACAGATAAAATTCGTATTAAGCATTATATTATATTATCGATATTCGTTCATTTACTCGTGCTAATTACAAAATAAAATGTTCTTTTTTCTTGAATAACACCTACAATACTGTCTGCGATATTTAAAATTCTTAGTTAATGCTTATTTAAAGGTCAGGTTCTTTTTTAATTCCTCTCAAGTTAAACGAGTAAATTTACTCGTTATAACTCTAACATAAAATGGCTTTTTTCTTCGATACCACCCGCATCGCTGTACGTGATACAAATATTAATTATGTGGCGAATAATATGAACTAATTAGCTGTAATAGCGGTTAGATATTTATTCGTTAGATCTATCAAAGGATCTATTAGGCTATTAGCGAGAGACTTATTGATTCCTTGGAGAATTCTTTGAAATTCTTTGAAAATTAACTAATTGACTTTATTCAATTAGTATTCGACAATGTCTATCATATTCAGCAACCTTCTTTTAGAATAGATGCTGCTCGGATCAATTATTTTATAATAAATTGCAGACTATGCCACTGTATATTGTAAGATATTTGCCTATAGCTCTTTTTTTTCTAATTCATTGATTTTATTATTAGTCTCGTTGGTTTTTCCCATGAGTATCTGTTGTACGTACATCAACATTATGCTCAGATTTTTAACATCGTTGGATAACTATCTTTTTCGTAAAATAGTTTGTACAACCGTAAACTCGTATTGTTTTTAAAATCATTCGGTAAATAATCATTACAGGGGTGAACTTGTCGGGGATTTCATGCGTGTGAATTTTCGTAGGAAGGTATAAAATGATTCGATCTATCGTAGCTGGTCTTTCTTTTAATAAAAATTTATTCCTGACAAATCACATGGCGCGATTAATAACTATGATACACGTTAAGTATGGACTCCAGGTTGCTGCAACTAGGCCATCGAAAAATTAAACGAAAGACGGAGAAAGAGTAACGATCATTCTCGAATCTGGCGAAAGCCTGACGTATCTTCATCTTCATCTCAAATTGATTAGTTTCCATTCTCATTCTAAGACGAGTATCGTAGAGAGGTTCGAAAAATGATTTTTCGTTGGAAAGTCAGATTTTATTCAATTTTCATTTCTCGAATCTCCACGAAGACTTTCATTCTTTCAGAATTTTCTTCCTATTTAACGAGTGCCTTGACGAAGGATTTCTACAGTGCCAGCTATAATAGCGAGAACTCGTTTGAAACAGTTTATCGCTAAAAAGCAAACACATCGTTGGGCTTTTGCACGCTTAGACTTGATATGACAGATTTTAGTTTCTTTTTTTGTAATATTAAGTTACAGGTGCTTGGATACATCTCTTTCTCAATCGAAGAGATCTTAACAAAAGAACGGTAACAGTTTGTATTCTAATGTCTCGATGAAAGAAATTTTATATTTTAACGTTTCAATATTTTAATGATACAATAGTATAATATTTTAATAAGAAGGGAGAAATGGTACGTTCATGTACGATTTTATATTTTTAATCGACAAAAATGAAGTTGAAAGGGTAGAAGAACTATTGAAAAAAATTTGGATAATTTCTCATTGAAGCATCTGCAAGTCGATCTTAATTCGATCTATCGAACAATGGCCCGCGGTCGGTTCGATCGTAACGTCGATTAACATTTATCAACGGCTGGACCCGGTAGCAATATCAAAATACAATTTCTTTTGTCAAGAGGAAACATTGAATTATAGGCTCGCCCTATCAACTCAAAATCAACTTCAATTGACGACTAATTAGACTCTTTGGAAAGTTTCACATGCATCACGATCACGACAGACATTACGCACGACGATTAATTCGTTTCTAAGTTTCTCTTTGTACAGAACCAGACCCGCGACCGATGAGTCCGCGGTAGAAAACGATAACAAGGAAGGCTCGCCGCAGGAAATCCCCGACTCCTAAACCTGCGAGCAAGGAGGTTGGAGCGGAGGAAGCGATGGAAGCCATGAACATAGGGGATTAAGAAGATGCGCATCCTCCAGACCAATCTGGGGCGGTCAAGACGGGCACAAGACCTGCTCTTCCAAACCATCCTGGAGAACACGATCGCCCTAACAGTGGTGGCCGAGCCATACAGTATCACGGGAGTTGTCGTCGCGCCGGTGATGCTTACGAATCTGTTGGAGATTCAGTCGTGGATCTGCAGTCTTGTCCGATTGGTATTGCGGTACTCGGCCAGGGACCTGCAATTTCACGTCCTCCGTAATCCTGTTCGGCCCCGCGGGGGTGGACCCCACTGTTCAGTTAGGGCCTTGCCTTCGTAAACCTGTTCAGCGGTCCCTGCCCGGGTTCAACTTGTTCAGTTGGAGTGTGTTAAGTTGCGGGCCTGTGTGCTGGATCCACGGCTGGATCCACGGCTGGATCCACGGCTGGATCACAAGTGGATCACTGGCATCATCGGTCGGCGCCATCGACCGCGACTCTTGTAAGTTTCGAACGGCGAAACAGAAATCGAGTTACGGTCAATTCTTGGGCTTTCCGCTGATCCTTAGGGTTATCCGGTGCACGGGAGTACGTCGCGTAGGTTTGTTAGTTCTTTCGAGAGATCGCGATCTCGTTCGTTCCGGGCGCGCCGCGATTTTTCTTTTATCGTCTGATTGTTCGGGCTTTTTTTCCATTTTTCAGAGAAGCTTATTGTGGTCATGAGTTTCTTTTCGATACCTTCAAAAGTTTAGTGTCGCGAAAATAAAATGTTAAACAGTTTAATACAACCGCTCGTATGACCCTCTTGCGAGACACGAAATTGTATATACAGTGTCAGTAGCTACATTTTCTTTCCCTCGTTCCAAATTGGATAATTGTGCCTTTGATACCGAATGCTGCCTGTAGGGTTGCGAATTATTATACGATATTTGTACTGATCGATGTAATCGTTGTGTGGGAGATAGGTGTTGCGTTATGTATGTTGTTTTACATTTGTAAAGATTCATGTAAACGCTGCGTTGGAGATACGTGTTTCGCAGGTTGGCTATGAAACAACTATCTCTTTACGCAGGCCTATAATCACGTAGAGTCAAAACTCGACATTCTTGCCAATAGGTTGAATGTCGAGATCGATGTGTAATGTTAGATAACTCATGGGCGGGTCTCGTGCGTAGTCACCTCCTCGTGGTGAGATCTGGTAACTGGCATCGTTTTCCAAAAATTAATCAGTTGATTAATCTTTGGAAAACGATACCAAGCCAAGAACTACGCTAATACAGTCCCGTTTAGATCACCAAAAGTCACGGACTAAGTCATAGAATTTTGAATGATCTAGACTGGATTGTAACGTGGGACATCGTGGGACACCGTCCACCTTCATTTTTCATTATCTTCAACCTTTCAAATAGTCAGCAATCACTCATCGTGTTTTGTTCTGCAACAGATTTTTCGCATCCTCCACTTCTACCATTGGCCTTTCAACGGTCTCTGCCTGATGTTAGTCTCCCTGATGATATTCGTTGGGATGGCGCAGCATCCACGGCAACGTCTTCTGTTTCTCTGCGTCGAACGGTGAATCGCATGTTTTCCAGTTCCTCCGGTCACTCAGTCATGTCGTAGAATGAACTGTCCGAATCGGCACTGGTGACTGGTTGTATTACGTAGAATTTTTTGCGAGCATAGTGACCGCGGGTATTTTTTACACCCGTGAGTAGTAACAATCATTTTTTAAAATTTATTAGTTTAGGATAGGTCTTCTTGCACAGCGCGATTATAATAATTAGTTTTTTAATAATTATGTCAAACATATACACTTGAGAATATATTCGTGTTATTTATAAATATGCATGTTAATATTCAATATGAATATTTGTAAATGGCAAATATCTACACGAATATACCTGTACGACATAAATATACTTGATCTTAAGCAATGAATTGATCGTGACAATATCAAGTCACGTTCGTTTATTTCGTTCGTTTCATTTTTTTCCGTACAAGAATATGTGAAATTTTACGTGCAAGAAGACACTTCCCGACAGGCAGATTTTGAATCAACGCAATAATTTTGAACATTGTTTCTGCATTTTCGAGTATGTGCTTTGATAACGATATCGCCTGAGATTATTTCTTTTTTAGTACTATATTTAGAGTCAAAATATTCCATTTGATTGAGTCTCGACGATGTGTTAGTGTATTGTGTACATTTTCTACTTTGATGATTCATCATAATATTTTATCAATTTTCATAACTTAATTATAAGCATATACCATTATTCAATAATTAATTATTAAATATATAAATCTAATATGTTCTTACACGCACAAGTTTGTTTTACTTTCAAATATAAGATCATGTTATAGTAATAAAAATTTTAGAATTTATACATCAATTAATAGCAAAGTAAATAATGATAATAAATTATTTTCAATTAAAGAAATTTCTCTTTTCATGATAGTTCTGCTATTAATTCTTAAAGACCATTGTAAATTGCTAACATTTTTGTCACGTTTTTCTATTTACTACAATGTTTGAATCATTGAAATATATTTATTAATAATTATATGAATAATTAAGCAATATACCGTAATGATATTCTTACTAATACAATATTTTGTTTAATAGTAGCAGCTATACTCATGTAATATAAAAGATTTTCATTGAGAACATAATCTTATTCGTAATTGTTACTGAATATTGTCTTAAATATGCTTTCTATTTCTCAATTTCATCAATTTGATTGTTTGAATACAATAAATTTACGCGCGCTCGTGTATATTGGCGTTCCTATTGGCGGAATATATTGCGAAGTCAAATCGAGCGTGCCTATTGGCGCAGAATATTGTCAAATGAAATTGAGCGTTCCTATTGGCGCAATAAATTGTGACGTCATATCGAGCGTTCCTATTGGTTCAGAATATAGAAAAGACGTAGTTTCAACCGAGCCGAGCGGTGACATACTCGTGAAATTCGTGTAGCGAAAATTTGTTTTGTCGAGCGTTATCCTGTTTTTAGTACCTTTATTTCGACTTTATCAACGATTCTACACTTTCATCTGGTCCATTCAAATGGTACGTTCGTATTTAATCGTTTATTGATTATAATCTTAGTAAAATTATATTGCATCCCGAAATTTTCTTTTACTTTTATCATTGACTGCGTATTTGGCAATTTACTGTTATTGATCGTTTATATTACCGATCTTTGAGGTAGAATTTGGATTCTATTATTACTTTATTTCACTATAATTGGTTTCAATGTTGTAAATTATCGATTTATTATACATTTATCCTTGACTGTATTTCTGATAGGGTTAGGTTAAAATTATCGATAATTCACATTACCAGCCTTTACTATAATTTGTTCTGTTACTGCAAATTATTGGTTTTGTCGTACATTTATTTGAAATTGTTGGTTTTCTTTTGTGTAGATTATTGGCTGATCACTACTGAAAAGACTGAAAGAAAGGGATTCACATCACAGACGCCACAAGCGATTGACAATCGATAATTCGAACTGAAACAAGATGGACGTCATAAATGATTATTAATAAATTGAATCGTTGATTTCTCATGCAGATTTGGTAATGATTGCAGTATTATAACAAAACAGAGGTACGTACACGACTAATTTCTTTTTTTATTGGATCAATAGTAATCGATATTTGCTAAATAATTGCTATACCGCTTACGATTGGCATATAATAACATCATTTTATAAATAGTTGCATAATTTGTTGAAAATATTAGATTATCGTTAATAATCGGATATACTATTAAGTAATTAATTAATGTCTTTATATTAATATATAGCAAATTATGCAAATCATTTAATTGTTATTAGAGAACAATCTATTGCGAAATTGTTATATTTTTGTATATTGAAATGAGAAAATATTAATATAATATAATGTGAATATTAATATAATATAATATAATGAGAAAAATTTTTATAGTAATTAGATTTTAACACAATTTCAATTTGTATTGTTATTAGTATTTCAAGTTTGAATAGAGTTTTATTTTTCATTACCTTAGACTTCTTTAACAATGAACGATATATTTTTAAGGACAAATTATAATATTTCATATGTTTTGTTTCAGTTTTTCATGATTTCTACTTTTTCCTGTGCTTTGGGAAGGACGCAGTAATGCTTCAAAACTAAGCATGTAAGAATCTTTGCATATTGTACTTCAATTAATTTTATTCCTTGTATTTTGCTTTAATTATTCAAAATAAAAAAAACAAGTCTGATTTTATACTTTAATATCAGAGTTTCAGTTGTTACAGTAATTAGAGTTCACTAGCAATTTAACTTTTCTATTGTTATTAAAGTTTAAGGTTTTCATAGAATTCTATATTACATTATTTAACATTTTTTACTGAATCATTACTTAAGTTTCAAAATAAATTATTCATATTATTATTATATTCATAGTATTATTTATATATCTGTAAAAAGACATATGTTTTGTTAAAGGTTTATCACTCCTTCCTCTTCCTCCTGTTTCCTGAAAAGGACCTAGTGGTGTTTCAAAAGCCAAGAATGTAAGTAATATGTAAATTATTTAATTCTATTGCTATATATTTCAATTTGCTACTCCTAATTTAAATATTGTCATTAAAATTTTAATAGAGATTAATAGACATTAATATTCCACTGCTTTAAATTTTCCAATTAATTAACGTCATATTTAAGAGCAAATTATAATATTCCATGCATTGTTACAGTGTTTTCCATGATGGGACTGCATGACTCCTCCTTGATAACGGTCTTCACGACGACTTCTCCTGGGCTCTCATAGCATCGATGACTACGTTCCTCGCATCTTATCGTGAGTCGCATGCATTTTTGTCCCTCTGGTCACTCAATCATGTCGTAGGACGAAAGGTCCGAATCGACACGGGTGACTGGTTGTATTACGTAGAATTTTTTGCGAGCACAGTGACCGCGGGTATTTATTATACCCGTGAGTAGTAACATTTTCTTTTTCTATGTATTATTTATTAGTTCAGGATAGGTCTTCTTGCATATCGCGTTTTTGTTTATGTTAATTACATGATATTAAACAATTTTATATTAACAATATTGATAATACTACTAACTGATAAAAATGATATTATATTAACAATTAATTTGAATATTTGTGATTGAATATATACATGTATGTTCACTATAATCACTTTTAAAGTTGGATTGTATTAAAAATGTATATATACAGAAGAGAGTTGCAATGATTTAATTAAATATTTCGTAGTGATGAAGCCGGATGCCCTCCGACTTCGTTGCATTAAAAATTGCAATTATTACATATTTAATGATAACGATGATAAGTCATTTTTTATTTCACCTTCTCTTCTCTGATGGCATTATTACGATGGATTTAATTGTTTGCCATTTATTTTTTAATTTGAATATTAATTTAAAATATACATATAGGGATAGTAAAGTTCAGTCCTGCCGCACAAATATGCATGGAATTTTATGTGCAAGAAGAAATTTCGTGACAGGCAAATTTTGGAATCAAAGCAACAAGTTTTGAACACTGTTTTTATACTTTCGAAAATGTGCTTTGACGAAGGAATTGCCTGAGTTTGTTTGCAATAATATCTAACTTTGAATCAATTATTAAATAAATTTCTTATTCATTGTCAATTTGTCTCTTTCGTAATGAAATTTCAATAGTTCATAGAGTCAATTATTTGAATCAATCATTATATTGCATTGATCTTATTTATGCTGTTTTCTATAAATAAATTCAATATTAGTATTTCGGTAAATTATAAAATTAATTAAATTAATTAAATTAGTTCGAAAATGCAAAATGAAGAAAGATTAGTCCGTTAGATACAAATTAAATGCACTAATACGTTTTTTAGTTAGGATTTTCAGGTTTAACCCCTTCCGTATTCAATGCCAGGATCTCACTCACGTGCTCAGGTGCTACTTGGGTGAGAGAAAGGCAATGAGTACGATGACCATTGATTTTTATAATAATTTGTAAGCGACTGACGATGAGCTAGCGTATCGTGCACGACGTACTTTCCACATAGTGTGTGTGGTTAGGCTGTGGAATTGCGTCGTTTAGTATTTATTCCATTTACTATAAATCTAAATAATAAAAAATAAATTCAAACAAATATCATTTCAATCACAACCTGTAAAAACAAAGATTCGTTATCGAATACAGGGAATCAGAGATATTAGTGTCGTTAATTTTATTGTTAAATTATAATAAATGATACCACATTTCGTACCATCTACAATTTCTTTGAAAAATAAACACACCCTCTGAATTATGAATATTTGTAATTAAAATTGAGATTAACTTTTATCGCGTTTTACGCAATGGTCGCTAGCCTTCGTCAGTCGATTTCAGGAAAATGGTACGTACATTACAGTGTGCATGCTGTGTGTTAAGCTCGGGTGTCGGAGGCGTCCCGGGACGTCCTCTCTAGTGTAGGACCTTTGCGCCCGGGCGTCTGTGTGAGAACCGTGGAGCGAGTGTGTTGGTGTGCCTGTTTTGCTATTTTTAAATATAGCGCTAGGTAGGATAGGTAGTATACTTTCTGGTATGTCTGTTTATTATAAGTAGGTAGGGCCGGGCAGGTTGGCACAGTCTCTGGTCGGGTAGGCGCGTTTTTTTCGTGTGACCAACCTGTTTCTGGAAATTTATTTGAAAAATCGACGGTGAAACTGGCACGAGTAGAGCATGCTCTCGTCTCTGGTTTTGCCTTTCGATTTTTCGAATTTCGCGGTCGCGGTCGCGAGTAGGCTCGAAACGAACGTTATCGCTCGAGCATGCACATGCGAGTGAGCAACGATAACCGCTGTGATCGTTGGTCAGTCCATGTGCACTTGAATCAGCTTCCGCGGTTTATATTTTTATTTTACCTTTATAAGTTTTTCTTTTGTTTGCGATCTAGAAGTCTCGAGCTTAGATTTAAGTTTCAGCGGGCATTGCGCCCGAAGAAAGAAGAGGCTATAAGCCGAAGAGGCCCGGCAAACTGCCACTCAAGAGGGCAACTACTAATGGCTCCCCATCCTCTGGGTCATCCAGAGCATGGGAAGTCATTATTGTTACTACTTTGTCACTATGCTCGCTTTTAGTATTTGTAGTAGTAGTAGTGGTAGTAGTAGTTTTTGCTTTTTTGGCCGATGTATATGTCGGTCCATCGTCCCATTGGGCAAATCGCGATTTTTCTTATTAGTGTCGCGAGAGAATGATTACGGTTTGAATTAGAGTTGCGATAAAATGATAATCGCGGTTGCTTTAGAGTTGCGAATTACGATATCGCGATTGTCTTTTCCAATTTTTATTGCAATTTTTTTAATTTCTTATAGAACTATACGTATCAGAATTTATCCTGTTTTTTATTGTTTAAAATTAGATTATAAAAATGTTAGTTTTCAATTAATTTTATAGTATTGCAAGCAGCAATACCGGAATATAGTAATTTTCATTAAATTCACTTTAAGAATTAGCGTTGCGATATTGTTCCATCGCGAGTTCTAATAATTTTTCCCTTTAGCGTTGCGATATTGTTCCATCGCGAGTTCTACTAATTTTTCCCTTTAGCGTTGCGCTAATGAATGATCGCGTTTGGTTAAGTAGTGTTGCGTTTACAAAATGCCCAAACCCCCCGACTGCATTGGTCGGACACTGTTCCTGGATCACACGATACAGCTGCAAGAGCTGTACAAGTGTGATCGTTCATCGGCAACCTCCTAAATGGTTGCACTGCGATATATCAGCCCTCCACTC
>JACXIM010008902.1:0-21227 GCA_014737505.1 Bombus sibiricus | reverse complement strand
TTGAAAAAGCTTGTCGCTATGACCAATTTATTGTAATATTTGTTCATATTCATTGCCCTGAAATGTCGTTTTTTGAGTATTTTGACGTGGTTGACAAACGATTGAATACTCACATTGGTTTACCACCTTGAAGCCTTAAAAAGATATCCACGGCAAATGCAGGTAAAACATTTAGAAGTATATTCAGTGCATTGTAAACGCATCTGTTTGCTACTATCGTGCAACTCGGATACCGCAACGTATTTTTCATCGGTATTTTTCTGCTACATTCCACGAAGATATCTATGATCTCACCCAATCTTGAAAATTGAAATGTTTACACTTGTAGAGTTAATTGAATTATATACAAGATAACGCATATTACTATTAGAGTATGTCAAAAGATATTCTGTAATATCTCCAGAAAACTTATGTAATTTTAGTTGTACCATATTTACAGCTTTCTGAATTGAGTTAGTGGGGGCACAAATGGACGTGAGTACAACATTCTTAATGCAATATCTCTTTTATTATCTACGTTACATTATCCGTGTATTTGTTTATTAGTAACTTCAAATCCGACGCGGTTTGTATAGCAAATATAAGATTTCTATCTTTCATTATCTATCTATCACTTCAACTTCTAATTAGGTAGTCAACATGAAAAGGTTTACAATTCTCATTACTTATTTAAATTTAATACGATTCGTACGGAACACGGTTCAAGAAAATTATAAATAGCTTTTAGGCCTTTAATATCAAGATCACATAAGAAAGATCTAATACAAAGTGAAAGATAGCGCTTTGTTGAAGGAAAGTCTGAGGAACATTGTTAGTAATACTCGGCGTCTGTTTTTATTCTCGTAGTGTAGATATTCCCAGATGCTATAATTCAGCTGTGGAGGGTCTGTTGCGCATTGACAAGCAGTTTTTATTAATTTGCAACCTAACAATTGGGCTTATCGTAACGCAATGAGGCTCGGCTTGAAAACAATTTTATTAGCAACTTGCTGCAAATTACCATAAAACTTTATTTGCAGCTTCCGACTGAAAATTTTTTACGTACGATCGATATTTTAATTATATCTCGGCGGAGGAAATTTTTCTCAAAATCGCTCATATTGTTTTAAATATTGTTCCCAATCAGATTATCCAAAAACATTCCTACATTCAATCTGTTCTTGAACAAAAAATGTTAATGGTCTAGACTATAAGTGAAACTCTGATATCTGCTGCAAGTATAAATTTCTTTTGTCGCATCTTTTTCGAGTAAATCTAACTTCGCATTACCAGTAATCTCAATGTAAATCCAAATGAAGTTACTAACACTCTGGTTATTATTGCTAGTTTCAAAGGTAGCATAAATATTTTGAATTTCAATAAGCTAACTATTGGAGTTATAACGGAAAGTCGATTTTTGTAACAATTTAATTACGCTTGGAAAGTCAGTGGCGACGAGGAAATTTGTCTCAATAAAGAAACTAGTAATATCTAAAGCTCGATGCTACAGCACTCTGTCGTAAAGGGTGAAGCTTCTGTGGCGGCACTCAACAGCAAAATACCACAACTCGACACTAACTAGTGTCAGACGACGGCAGCGCAGTGGTTAGCGACTTAGTTGACCGTGAACCTCCGAACAGGACGGACCTCTCAGGCCAAAAGAGACACCAGGCATAGGTCCTGATAGTGAGCGCGTCAATCTATACAGTCATACAGTAACAGAAAAAAGTAGAAGTGGAAAAAAGTGATAAAAAGTGAAAAATAGTGCACGTGCCATCATCACTATAAATAAAATAATAATAATAATAATAAATAAAAAAATAGGAGACAACGATAATAAAGTCGAAAGCAAGAAAGCGGAACCCGCGATAAACAACAAAAAAAAGCCATTAAAAGGAAAATAATTCCGCAAAAAACGACAAAGGACAACAACAGCGTAAAACTTTCCGCACAAGAGTCGCGGAAAGTCAACCCGCAGCCAAACCTAGTGACCAGGACTAAAGAGTTAGAGGACAACCAGGAAAACTTAGACGAAGATAAGCACTCCACCCAAGACGAGAAGGCTGAAAAAAGCGAAACCATGAAGCCTACAAAAACCGTTTCATTTTCAAACATCCCAATCAAAAACAGATTCGACATATTACAATACCAGCATATCACAACCACAACCTGGCCCAACAAAAGAGGACACAACGCCAAATTCAATCGTAGAATCAATAAAAAGAAAGAATGAGATACTACGAGGCAAAATGGGAAGACACACACCCACCTCGTCATCGAAGCAATCACCGCCGCAAGCGCGGAAAATCCTTCCAAACAACCCAAAAGGCCCACCCTCACCGACATCGCCACAGGGAGGTCAGGCATTAAACAGGCAGCCTACCAAACTCACCTCGGAGGAGCACGCGGCTGCCCCCGCATCTGCAAAGAGTGACAGCCCCCCCCCCCACCCCCCAATCAACATAACCCTCCAGGATCCAAGAGACACAGTAGCACTTATAGAAAATTCGCTAAACATTAGAAAATTCCATATCAAACGAATACACGCAGGTAAGCACGCACTATCACTACAAAATTTAAATGACTACAACAAAACGAAAGAAATCCTGATCGCAGCCAACACTGCTTTCTACACATACACACCCAAATCTCAGAAACACCATACATATTTGCTAAAAGGGCTAGGCAATAGCTTCACAGAGTCAGAAATACTAGAGGACCTACAAGCATTACAAACAGACGATATACATTTCACTAAAGTGTCGCGTTTCTCGACAAGAAAATCAAGGGAGAACAACATATTGCTCCCAATCTACATAGTACAAGTATCACCCAATAGCAACATTGGAAACCTATTAAAAATAAATCGACTCAATTACTTTAAAGTATCTTGGGAAAAAATAAGAAAAAACGACATTAATGCCACAAATGCCAACGAATAGGTCACACAGCGCAAAACTGTAATCTAAATTACCGCTGTGTAAAACGCATTGAGCCGCATGGTCCAGGCGAGTGCAAAATAAAAAAAGAAGACGCAGTAACCAAAGACAAAATATTGTGCATTAACTGCAAAAATTACGGACACCCCGCGTCATACAAGGGGTGCCCCAAGCTCGTAGAGCTGCGCAAAAGGCTAGCCGATAAAATGAACAAGGCTAAAGAACCAAAAATTAAACGAATTGCCCAAATAAGCCGTAAATACGCCCCAGAGCTAAAGTTCTCTGACATAGTGAAACAACGAAAAAAACTTAAATCAGGCAATCGAAAATCCATTACAAACATCAAACTTAGCCCCGAACTCAAAGCAAAACTCAATCCCAACCGATAACACCCCCCAACTAAACATCATAAACGTTATTGAAGACTTCAAAAAAAGTATACTCAAAACATTAAACGAACAACAAATGCAATTAATCGAACTAAAAAAATCATTATCAATGTACGAAGAAAGGATCGACTCCATCTTCAGCACTATCAATAGTACAGATGACGAATAACCAAAATCCATTAAACCAACAATTACAGCAAAAAACATACAAGTTAAACTTAAAACATTTGAAAATTATTTCAATAAATGCCAACTCAATAATTTGGAACCAAGAAACCCCCGACATTGTACTCATCTCGGAAACAAAATTGAACAAAAGACACAAAGTACACTTCAAAAACTACTCTATGATACGACACGACAGATCGAACGCTAGTCAAGTAGGAGGAACGGCAATCCTCATAAAAAACCCTCTGAAGTTCAAAACAATCCAAAATGACAAAATAACAAATTTCAAAATTGTTGAGTGTCACCACTTCTAAGAAAACTCTACATCTGGTTTTTTTAGCCTTCTCCGCCTTTGAAGTCATCGACAGCGTATAGACAAAAGACTGCGATGAAGGCAGACTATAAACAGTCGACAGGCAACGTTACCTTCAAGGGTTTTGTTTCAGTTATAGGATAACACTGCTAGAGTGCGGATCTGGACCAGCTCAAATTATTATTTCATACTTGTACTTTCACTTCTGTGTTTCAAATATATTTTTCTACCTTATAATTTATCCACGCGTCTCTCTTTATACATCTAATAACCTCAACAAAATTCCTAGAAACAACGATCATAAAAATAAAAATAAGCAATAAGGAAAACTTTTTTATAACTGCAGCCTACGCAACCTACGGAAACCAAAAAGAATTTAACGACGAATTCAACAATCTCTTTGAACTTTTACAGCTCGACAAGCAGGGAAACTACTATATAACCGACCTTAATGCAAAACATACAAGCTGGAAAAACGAACTAAACAATACGAGAGGAAACTTCATTAGAAACTGGCTAGAAAATAAAAGCATACAGTACAAAACAAACCTTTAAAGCTCCGAGCTACCTTCTTACCCAAAAGCAGGCTCATACCTGGACATATGCCTAGCAGACGCGCGACTAAAATTCCAAGATTTACGACCAAATAACACTCTCAAAACCCTAGACTATGACAGCGACCATAACGCCATAGAATTTCAGATAAACAAGAAAACATCGGACTTCCTAACACTAGAAACACAGACCGAAACTCCCAGTTTCAATTACAAAAAGATAGACTGGGAAAAGTTCCAAAACCTACTCGAACAGAACTGCGACCTAAAGATCTACAACAACGTCAACCTAACAAACGGACAAATCGACTCATTCATAGACGAAATAGAAAAACATATACAAATCGCTCTTCAAGAATCTGTACCAAACCTAAAACAAAAAAATTCTTGCGAGGCTTATATCAACAGCAAAATAAAAAAACTACAACGAGACAAAAGCTACATCCTATTTAAATTGAACAATATAAAATATAACTATTCTTAGGACAAACTAGAAGACTTAGAATTCCTAAAGTACCAACTATACAAAATAAAATCGCAACTGAAACAAGAATTCGCAAACTCCATAAATCAATACTGGACAAACAAAATAAAAAATAAAATATAACAACACAGAGCACTAAATAAAACAGTCTGCACATTTTCAATCGAAAACACCGCGGACAACTGCAAATATCCAGAACCAGAAACAAACTACTTCACAAATTACAACCAACTAAAAATAATATTCTCCAATCTAAACAACAAAAAATCCTCCGGCTTCGATGGATTCTCAAACATTTTGCTCAAACAATTACCCAACAAAATAAACTGGTACTACACAGTACTCTTTAACAATGCGCTGAATAACACGTATTTCCCCAGAAAATGGAAAAGAAGCCGAATTAATAGTCATTACAAAAAAAAAAAAAAAAATTAAAGACGGTTCATCACCTGCAAACCTACGACCTATAAGTCTCCTCCTCAACATAAGCAAAGTATTCGAAATAGTCATAAACAACCCACTAGCCTCCTTCTGCGCAAAAAATGATATAATCCCAGAAAACCAATTCGGCTTTCGGCACAAACACTCCACAATCCACGCAATAAATAAACTTACGTCGGACATCTGCTGGGCGCTTAACGCAAAACAACGAGTAGCCGCCTGCTTAATAGACCTCGAAAAAGTGTTTGACACAGTCCGGATCCCTGGTCTTATTTACAAAATGATTAAGGAGAACTTCCCGCAATACATAATTAAAATAGTCTGGGACATGATAACAAACAAAACGTTCGTAATGACCGACGGTTCGCACACATCAAGCAAA
Organism: Bombus sibiricus; assembly: GCA_014737505.1. Lineage (NCBI taxonomy): Eukaryota > Metazoa > Arthropoda > Insecta > Hymenoptera > Apidae > Bombus > Bombus sibiricus. The sequence goes on along the minus strand of JACXIM010008902.1, from coordinate 15,578 downwards.
GAATTCTCCATAGAAAACGGTCTACAACAACGAACAGTAAATTCTCCGTTACTTTTCAGTATTTACAATAGAGACTTACTATATCTCTTTAATCTCAACACATCCACTCATAAACGCTCCATAGCATTCGCAGATGACTTAATCATCAACGTAACAGGCCGCAAAACCAAAACAATAAAAGCAGAACTTCAAGAACTTTTTGATAAAATTAACGATTACTACTATACATGGAAACTAAAAATCAATGCAAGCAAATGCGAAACCATACTGTTTAGACCCAAGTCAAGTGAAATAGGCCCAATAGAAAGAGAACACTGTAAAAATTTTCAACTAAAAGAAAAAGCAAACGAAGGGGAGCTCATACCTCACAAAAATTGCGTAAAATATCTAGGTGTAAACATTGACGACAAATTAAACTTCAAGCAGCACATCGAAATTCAACTCTCCAAAGCCAGGAAAGCTTTTTGGAAAACAAAAAGATTATTCTACTCCAAACATCTCAACAGCAAAGTAAAAATCCTGTGCTACCAAGCACTAATCAGACCAATCTTAACCTACAGCTGCCCAATCTGGTACAACATATCAGCTTCCCAAATGGAAAAAATTCGCATATTCGAAAGAAAATGCATCAGGGCTTGCCTGAGTACTTACAGATCCGAACACAGCGGATTCAAAAAATACGTCAAAAATAAAAGAATATACGACTTAGCCAACATCCACCGCATCGACTGCCATATCTTAAAACTGACTAGAAACCACTTCGCGCAAGCTGCAAAGATAAAGGAAAATAGTTTAATTTTCGGTTGCTTATTTCCAAACGATTCATATTACAAAAATACACTGTCAACAGGTTACATCCCCCGAAGCGTTTTTATACCTAGATGAAAGAAATTATCTCCAAGACCAAAATAATATCCCAATAACCTACCATATAAAAAGAGAAATAGGGATTAAAACAACACTCTACGAGGAAAACTTAAATGGACAGACTGTAGACTCTAGGTGGAGATACAACATGGCCCTTCCCCAAAAAGACACAGAAGACAATCACAGGAAAAACATAAAAAAATATCGGTGGATACCGAAACCATAAAAAAAAAATAACAAGGGAAAGAGCCACAAAACGGCAACGCTCAAATCTCTGTCCGTGTAAATTAGTGTAAATATTGTAAATAATTGTACAGGACACCCCTCCCTTCCCCAACCTGCCCCCCACCCCTTCCCAAAATCCCGCAGCCCCACCGAAACCAAAAGTAGACTACCGAACTGGCCTGTTTTTACGAAGAGGTTTTTCAGGACAGAAATAGGAAGAAAAAACAATATCATATATAAGCACCGCTCTACAGCGGCTTAAATCTAATGTATAAATTGTAACGCTAAAAAAAAATGTAATGCCGACACACAAATATCGTATGGCTATGTCGTACCGTCACGTATCGGTACTTTTGCCTAAACCACCCCACAACCGAAGTCCATTGTTTATTGTGAACAACATACAAATGTAATACTTATCCACTGGTCAATAAACGTTATTTTAAAAAGGGGGGGGGGGTAGCGCCTTAGGTTACGAACGTTCGGGACCCGGGTTCGAATCCCGGCGACGGGAGTCCGGTTTTTCTTCAACGCATCAAAAATGAAAGAAAAACAACAGTATCCCATCGGCCACATCTACAGCCAGCAGCTACAATTATCACGGACAACACTTACACTTCAAACATGTGTAATCATTAAACATGTGCAAATAGGTTATATTTTGAGCTATCTAATTGTGAACAATAGAATGCAGCACAAATCCATTGAAAGTTTTCTATTTTGCTATCACCTATATAAATTATTTATGAATTTATGATTTAGTGAATAATGACAATACACATTACGGCCAAAGGAATCACGCAACTTTTCGCGCGCATCAATATCGCAAGGTGACTAAATAATGATCTTTTTTTTCGTTAGGCACAGAATCGAGCTATATCTCTATTACGTTAAGGAAGTTTTCAGTTAAAAAAGAATGTCTCACTCTTTATGTAGAAAATAAAGTGGTGATGAAAATTAAATTTTGGTTACTTAAATGAAAATTTTAGTTAAGTCTGTGAGAATTGCCTGTGTTTGAAGAGACGTTTTTGGCAAAAAAATTAGTTCAATTAACTGAAAAGTGTTGAAACAAGATGTCAGTAAGTGATCTTATTCTACATCTTAACGCCAGCTTTCTTGCGGCAAGCATAATTGAAAATTTGCACCGCCTTGGAAAATGTTACAATATATGATTTAAGTTGCTATTCAGTAAGCGATTGAGTGACCTCAACCATTGTTACATATGCGTCTAAACATAATATGAATGACATAGAAATTATTTCATACATTTTAATGCATTTCGGAGCTGGTAGTATTTCCTTGGAAAAATTTGTCATTTCACATTTTTTAATACAGCGATCAATATTACACAGTCAACGTAAAATGATTTTCATTGTCGTTAAGAAGACGGCAATTTGTTTCTATCTATTTATTATTCATTTCAGTTCTTAATTCTTATTAACGAATCAGAAAACCAACTGTACTCTGGCACTGATATTATGTTTTGAACAGTGAGAAGGATATTTCTATAATTTAATAAATGTGATAGAATGATTAAATGTGTTACGTGCCATTTCGCAATGAAAGTAGACTCCTGCGGACTCCCGCCAATAAAAGCAAACATCAGCTGAAGCCTACATTGGGGGACGCAACCGCTTAACAATTTGCAGATGCAGAGCAAATTATTGAAGCAACGCTCGTCCAGGCTGTTATTTTGAATGCACTGTACCAAAGAGTAATTATGAAGGGGTGTATTCAATAACATTAGATGAGGGATCATGAGTTATATTGTGTCACGTAGGAGACACAAGAAATCACGAAATTGACAGATCACCGGTGATCTCCTCGTGTCGTAGTTCGAACGTTTCACAAGTAAGGTAAAAATTTGGACTTTATGTTAGTTGATGTAGGTTTGGGGTGATAATTAATCGATTCACACAGATTCGATTTAAACTTAATACATTTCTCCGCCTCGTACAGCACGTCCTACCACACGGGATACGCACAATTAATTAACACGTGGACGACTTCTAAGACAAGAGAGCGTCGCTAGAAGTCGTACCAACTTAGCTTGTAGTAACTAGCGATCATACCAACTTAACATTTCTTAACACTACCCTTTGATCGCAGTTTTTACAAGCCCCATAGCTTTGGTAAAAATTTGGGTCTTAACTCTATTTAAACCCTTGGTGAGAATGTCAGCAACATTCTCGGAACTAGGTAAATAGGTATAATCTAGTATTCCCTTCGACACGCAGTTCTTAACATAAAAATAACGTACCTGGACATGCCTAGAGCTTTCAGCAATATGACAAGTGACCCAACTCCCTTAACAGTAAGGAAATCCACACAGTTTCCCTTGCTGCTTCTTGCATCGCCGCAAACTCCGCTTCGCATGTCGACTGAGCTATAATTGGTTGTTTCTTGGACAACCATGATATTGCACCACCAGCGAGTATGAAGACATACCCGCTCCTAGATTTTCTATCCACCGAACAGCCCGCAAAGTCCGAATCACAAAATACCTTCAAAAGTTGTCCTGTCCTTCGGTATACTAGCTTCAAGTCTTTGGTCTTTAGCAGGTACTTAAAAATTCGCCTCATTGCTTTCCAATCGGATACAGTCGGGTTCGCGCATCTTTGGCTTAATTTCCCTATTGCACACGCGACATCAGGACGACTTACGGTTGCTACATACATAATATGCCCTACAGCTTGTTCGTACAACTTCTTATCGAAGGGCTCATCACACTCAATGTCAAAACCGGCCTAACACTCCTTCGCTAGCGGTGTTGACACCCCAACCTCACGAGCAATGTCAAACAGATCCAGCACTTGACCTATCTGAACGGATTGATCAAATATAACAGTGGTACTGCTTGGCTTACTCAGGTGGATGGATAGAAACTGAGTATCGGTACCCAACATCCTAACGTCTAATTTCTCCTTAACTCTAGTTTTAAATACTTCAATGCTATCCTTCATTCCGAACACAAGAATGTCATACACATACACAGCCACAATCAAATCCTTGGTCGCATTCACATACACACACGGATCACTCATACATGGGTTCAAACTCATACCCTTCAAAATACTATTAATGTGCCTAAACCACATTATCCCAGCTTGTTTCAGCCCATGCAGGCTCTTTTCAAGTTTGCACACGTATCGAATCCTGTCTTTTCCTGGAACTTTAAAAAATTCTGGCTGCTCCATGTGTATATCCTCATCCAGAGGACTGTTGAGATATGCACACTCCACATCAATGTGCTCGTAAACCCACTCATTCTCTGCACACAGAGCAAGCAGAATTGTCAGAGTTTTACGTTTTACTATTGGACTAAAAGTCTCTGAATAATCTATTCCAGGCCTCTGCCAGAATCCCCGAGCTACAAGCCTAGCCTTATATCTATCAGGGTCTCTCTTTATGACAAGCACCCACTTACAGTCAATAACGTTTCTGTTCAACGGTCTTTGCACAATGCCCCACACATCTTTATTTTTTAGATTGTCTAACTCCTTCGTTATTGCATCAGTCCACTTCTTAGCGTGTGGCCCCTTCAGGGCTTCATGCACATTCACAGACACACACATGCTTTGAGTCTTACAAACGGTTGCAATATGAGCGCAACTATCACACGTCTTTGGTTTATGTAATCTTGCCGACCTCCTGGGCACAGTTGGTACACTCACAACCTCCCTCCGATTGTTCTCATTCGTTAAATTGTCCATGAAATAGTCAGTCTCGCCTTCATCGTTTTCACCGTCACTTTGAGTTTCAACGTCGATTTGGTTGACTCCTCTTTCAAGTTCAAAATCTTCTACGTCCCATATCCACTCAGAGAATTTCCTTTTTATATTACTCGTGTCCAATTTAATGTTCTTGTAGGGAAACACATGCTCCTCGAACCTGACGTGACAAGATATTATCACTTTCTTGGTTTTCGGCAGACAGATCCTGTAATCCTTGACCTGTCGGTCATAACCTACAAATATCCTTTCATCTGCCCTACTATCGAATTTTCCTCCACTTGGGCTTTTCAGATACCAGACTCTGCATCCAAATACCCTCAGTCTGCTAATCTCCCCTTAGATATCGCATCCCTTACTTTTCCATAATTCCAATGGAATCTTGTCTCCGATGGCAGCTGAAGGGCATAGGTTCCTTACTTGACATGCAGTATTCACAGCTTCTCCCCATAAATAGTCAGGCAGCCCCGATTGGATGAGTAAACACCTAGACATCTCAACCAGGGTCCTATTCGCTCGTTCGGAAACTCCATTCTACTCAGGGTTCCTAGGGACGGTCTTCCTGTGTAAAATGCCTTTCTCCTTCAGGTATCTCTCAAAATTTTCCCCTGCATACTCACCTCCATTGTCAGTTTGGAGGGCACTTATTTTGGATTGTTGCAGGATTCTCCACTTCCATCTGGTATTCCTTGAAGCATTTGAATACTTCGCTCTTCCTGTTGATGATCCTAACGTACATGAAACGAAAGAAATCATCAATGAAAGTCTCAAAGTAATTACCTCCACCTAATGACTTGCACTGTGCTCTTCCACTGACGTCGCTGTGAACCATCTCCAGAGGGCTTTGGCACATGTGGTGAGCTGTCCTCGGAAATGGCACTTTTGTCATTTTCCCCTTCACGCAGACTCCACATAGTTCCTCAGGTTTCCTCGAGTCCTCCTTCACGCTACTTACGGGAATTTTTCTCATCGCATTCCCATGCAGGTGGCCTAATCTCTCGTGCTACGATGTGGTACTCTTGCAGGCCTTTGCCTCAATGACTTCAATGTCTTCGTCATCTTCCCGAGGCTCCTCCTGATTGTTCTCCATGGAGACATTTGCAACATGCCTTTCAGACGGTATTGTCTCTAGATAGTACACATTGTCTTCTACCTTTGAATTGAACACAACGTCTCCATCATCATGTGTTCCGACGGCTTCCTCCTTTGTAAACACTGTGGTGACACCTTTCATCGCCAATTGCCTAATCGAGATTAAATTCACGTCTAGCTCAGGCACCCATAGAGCGTTCGATAAGGATAAAGTCCAACCGCCACAGGACTTAGCCATTTTCACAACTATCGTTCCGTTTCCTTTAACCTCCAGGTATCCCTTGCCAATCCTGATCTGTCCGGTTGCAGGCGCGAGGTCCACGAACCGATGCCTGTCCGGGGTCATGTGATTCGAGGCACCCGAGTCAAGGTAGCTGATTCTCTCTCTTTCCATGTGGCTGATGGACGATAAAGCTAACGTGGAGATAAGTCCCTTGGATCTCAGTTTGTCTTCTAGTTCTCTCTCTTTATTGCTGTCTTCTTGTCTCCTTTTCTCTCTTTGGTTTTTCTCCTCCTTATCTCCCTTCTCCTCTTGTCACTGGTATGAAATGTGGCCCTGTTTGCCACTTCTGTAGCACTTCTGATCATTTCGGTCTCTGTGCTTTGGCCTCGAGCCATCTTTATTCTGTTGAGGCTTGGGCCTCCATTGTCTCCTGGCCACCATTGCGCTGTTCTTCTCGGCCGAACCCGCCGCTGCGTCGACCCTTCTTTCTTCGAGTAGAAGATCGGATTTCACGGTCCTCGCGGTTAGATCCTTATCTATCCTCGTTGCTCTGAGGTATGTCGCGTAATTTGGATCCGCCACGAGGCCTGCCAAAAGGAAACATGCCATAACGTGGTCCTCAATTTTTATACCTACGCTTATCACACAGGTCTTGGATTCTCCCACAGAACGTGGAGATATCCATGCTGGGGGTCTTCTCGACAGTCCTCAGTTCTCGCATGCATAAAACAATGTCCACCGATGTTGATCTCCCATGGACATCTTTCAGTGCTTTCCAGAATTACTTCGCTGTTTTCAAGGTTCTAATATCCCCGAGATATTCGGGGCGAACATGCCGGAAAATGTACGCACGTGCTTTTTTGTCCATCTTCATGCATTCTGGTCTCAATCTTTCTGTTGCCGTAAATCCTGGATCTACTGCATCTCAGCAGCCCAGGAAAACCAACGTGGCTTCCGTCATCGTCTTCCAATATTCATAATTTCACTTTCTCAGGATCGGGTTCATATCCTTGTCCACTTCACCCATTCCCTCCTGGTCGACCATGGCTTGGTCTCTTCTCGGATAATCTCAGAAAGAAAACACAAAAAACTCAAAAATATTTCTCCTTATTACCGCAGTTTACTGCCCTGGGCCCATAACCTGTTATTTGATGTAGGTTTGGGGTTGATAATTAATCGATTCACACAGATTCGATTTATACTTAATACATTTCTCCGCCTCGTACAACACGTCCTACCACACAGGATACGCACAGCTAATTAACACGTGGTCGACTTCTAAGACAAAAGAGCGTCGTACCAACTTAGCTTGTAGTAACTAGCGATCATACCAACTTAACATTTCTTAACACCCCGTACAGAAGAGCCACCGTGGCTTCGTCCACCCGCCGCCTACGGCGGGATCTGGTGTACCGGCACCGAGCGCGGATCTCCTCGGACCATCAGTACTCCGTGCCAGCGTGACGCGGGGCTCCCGACCGCGGCATATACAAATCGCATATCGCGTGTATGTCGCGCCACAGCCGGATCGCTCCCGCCACCTCGCCTTCGTCGGTCGGGGATACTTCCGACCAGGCCGCCTCCATGAAGACCTCGTCACGGTGGGTCACCGCCCACCGCAGGAATCTTCTTCTCCTTCCCGGTGAGCCGATGGGTCCGCGCACCCCGAACAAACGGTCGCCCATCGCGCCACCAACCGCCACCTCCATCAAAATGTAGAGGTGGTCCGAGACGGTTTCCTCCGGGGACACGGCCCAACCGGAAACACAACGGGATGCGGCAGTGTTCGCCCACGTGAGGTCCACTATGGACTCGCCACGCCGCGCCACCCACGTGCTGGACCACCGCCGGTTCATAAGCCATAGGTCGAGTGCGCCCAGTCCTGCCCGTCGCGCCCCCTTTCGTTGGTCCTGCGGTAGCCCCACGCCGTTGAATGAGCGTTGCAGTCCTCGAGGACCAGTGACGTACAGGCGCCCAAACGCCTCGCGCAAGCCACGAGTCCGTCCAGGAGGAAGGAAGGAGGAGTATTTCGTCCGGCTGATGTTGGACGACACGTAAGCGGCCACCACGGCCAGGTCGCCCCATTTCACGGCCACGAAGCCCCGTCCTCGCTCGATCACCGATCAGGTACAGCCTCCCGCGGTTCCGGTTCAGAATCTAGCGACCGAGCCGGTCAGATCCCCAGCGCCCCGCGATGCGTCGGGAATGCTGTATGGCTCGGCCACCGCTGCCAACCCGATCCGCCGCTCCGCCAAGCTCTGGAACATTAAGTCCTGAGCCCGGCGGGAGCAGTTTAGATTGCACTGCAAGAGCAGTTGTCCTCCTCTACTTCTTCCGCTTACGTCGGGGAAGGCTCCATCTCCATAGCCTCCTCCTGGCCGTTCCCCTCGCAGTCGGTGCGTCCGACTTCTCGATCCTCTCTTCTGGGCTCTCGTGGGGCCAGTTGACGGCGGCATCGTTTTCCTCCTCGTCGCCGCGTCCTCGTCGTCGCCTGGAACGCTCCTTACCTCCTGTGCGGTCCTTTTCTTACCGGCCGGCGGTTTGCATGCCGGTGACCCCATACGGTGCGACGCGGGTAGTCCCAGGTCCTTGCACACCGAACACTTAGGTACTCGCGCCGAGCAGTCCCGGGCGCGATGTCCTTCCGCTCAGCACCGGTAGCAGCGCTACGACTAGTCGGCCATCGACGTGGAGACCCGGCGCACGTGACCCGACTCCATGCACCCGAAGCAATGGAGACGGCGCGCCGGGAGAGGGGAGACCCTCGCCGCTGACCTACCTATATTAATCGTACCTCCGCTGATTTTCCCGGCCGCTGTCAGCGGGCAGCTTAGCCATACCGACCTGATACCCCGAGGAGTGGAGCGTATGATTCCTACGCTGACCTCGTCGGCGCGGCAGTCCCCGGCCTCGGCAACAACGGCCACCACCTCCTCCGGGGTAACTGAGTCCTCCAGTCCGGTCACTCTTAACTCGGCCGGCCTTCGCGGCACAGTTACCTTGGCGGGCAAGTCCTTCAGCATGGCCGCCATCCGCTCGGCTATCGCGATGCTTTGCTCCCGGCGTACTGGCCTGAGATCTCGAACAGCAACGCCCCCGTGATCGCCTTTCTCGGTCTTAACTCCGCGATGTTGAGTTCGGAGAGCTTAATTTCCTTCTTCACCACCGACATCGCATCCCTATACGTGAAGCCGGAGCCGTCTCTCACGGTGAGGGATACCGCGGCACACCGTGGGGTTCGGGGAAGGTCAGGCACTTCCTTACCGCGCGCGTCCCGCCCACTAACGTTACGTCCCTTCCCTGTCCCGCACCGTCGCCGCTACCCGCTCCCCGCATAAATTCTCACCCTGTGTGGGGGCGCACCGGAGGCCGAGCGGCCCGCTCCGCGAACGTCCTCACCTTTGAACCGCCAGTGACGTCGCTGTCAGTGACGTCACCCCCGGATGGCCACGGTTGCTCCATGACGACGCAGCGGGGCCCGTTTTACAACTGCGTCCCCTCGCCTGCACCGTAAACGATTTCCTGGTTCGTTTCACTATTCATGATTTATTTATTTATATCGCCTAGGTCGTCAACAAGGGTTTCCATCCTGGTGCCACTGACTCATTCGCACCCTATCCCGGTCAAGGCCGGTGTAGGGTGACGGGATGCCCCACAAGAAGGTGAGGTGAGATACGGGCCCACCACTTCTCCGAAGTTCTCCGCACCGGATCGGCAAACTGTCGGGTGCCAAAGGCGCCGACCAGCCACCACCCGACTATAGGAGAACATTAGATTCATCGGGGTCTCCCAGGGCGTGGTCCTACGCTCTGAGAACCCGTACGCGCCTCGCGCTCCCCAAGAAACCTATAAATCTAACCTATAACTAACTCACACCGAATACAATATGGAATATATGTTACATTTCAAAGCGAATTGATCTAATAACAAATATAAACAACAATTGATCTATAACAAATATGAATATAAGAAATTTATAACACGAGGCAATATATATATGTCGAATCATCGTCGTAATAAGAGCCCGAGTCGTTATCGCAATAAGGGTATTCGGCGCATAGTGAATCTTCGCTGGAACTATACATCCTCCTTATACAATCGAAGTGACGTTTATTAACACAAGTATGGATTTTACAGAGTTGACAACTAACCACAGTGATTAGACACTGGTGACAATGGTCTAAGGTTCGATAACGAATCCGCGGTCAACGGAATAGCGAACTTATTATTTTCAATCAAAGTCTAAGTCGGACTATATGTCGGAACGTGAGATATTCACAGATCGTAAAGACACCACGTAACTCGCTGATGAGATCGTACGAGAGAGTGTTTTTCCGTCCCGGTGACGCTGCAGAGGAAAACTATATGGGGTGTGTCTAAGGACACGAGATCCTCGGATTCATCGAGGAGAACCTTCGTTCGGGAGTGTGGGAAATTGACGTTGCTGTTAATTGGTCAATTTCCATATCGGTGGCTAAAAAGGATGCTAGTCACCCTTGAGGGAAAGTTGCTAGCGGAAAGCGTCGTTCGTGAGAAAAATAGGTCTTCCCTATCTTACCGTAGGTGGGACAAAGACTGTTTGTCAGTTTGAAGGACTTTAGTTAACTAAATCTTAAGATTTGTAACGGGCACTTGAGCTAGCCGAACATGTACTGTGGAGATGCGTCGACATCTGGTACCTATCTTACTCATAGAATAGGGTCTGCGTGTGGCGAGTCACGGGGCAGAGACTGTTGGAATGTTTACTGTCGAGTGCCGCTACAACTATTTCTTTTAAGGAGAGCTATACTATTACTCCATACCTTTGTTAGACAAAACGTTCATCCCTTGACCGCGGCCTCGTCCGACGACTGGCTGTCGCCTCGAGCCCAAGCTCACAAGTTTCGAACAATTACAATCGGACTGGATTACTACAATTGTTTAATTACAGCTATGGTATAATCTAGATTACAATGTTACGGAGTTTTCCCAAAGTTCCAAAGGGGAGGCTCCAGTGTCCTTCCGTCTTCAACATATATATATTATGATTTATAACTATGAAATATATGAAAACTACATTACCAAATAACACTTACTAGCATATTAACACACATTTACACATATGTACACATGGATAATCAAAATATTATCGTCAAATATAATTTAAATAATCGCATGGAACGTCAAGACACATTTTACGAAATCTGTCCATAAACTGGGAACGTGCAGCAAGGAAGATTCACCCTGAGCAGAGGAGCGGTGACACAGGAGAACATCCAGGACTCCGGCAGGAGTCTCCTCAGAGAAACGAGCCTACGCATAGTCAACTGCGTCATCTTCATGAGCCATCCACACATTTTTTGGAATTTCTCCTCCCCTTGCGCTAAAACCATACATATAAAATCAAGGAGACAAACGGATGAAACAGCATACGAAACAGGACAAAGTTAGAATAAAGTAAAAATACATACTTGTACAGTTCGCACAGGCACGAATACCTCCATGTCTATAAGAAAATGTAAAATACTGATAAACAAAAACCAAAGATAACAATCATTAAAATACTGATCGAAATTCAATTAACGTGAACAGACAACATATAATCAAAACCAATAAATACGTCATTACGAATACAGGAACGAAGACAAGATAACCTCAAAATGTAAACTTTACACTTTCCTAATTAAATCAAGTACCGAGCAACACCGTCAAAACCACGCATTACAGATAAGTGCTTCACATCATTTCCCATAAAAACAACAAATTATAAAACTCACTACTAATTAGAAAATATATCGGAAAGCAAGAGGTAACGCATGCTACACGTACGACGACTGCACAGAACAATGAAAGTCCCATTACCACCTCCACTAAGATTCGCATGGAAGATTCCAGAGCCATCTTCCATAAGGATACACGTGCCTCGAACGTTCCCACTAGCATCAGCAGAGAAGGTCCCAGACGCATCGTAGACGCAACTTCAGTAAAAGACAAACAGCATCCACGTTTTCCCACAGAAGGAATGTAAGAAACTAAGACCGCCGTCAACCAGATAACTAAACAGACGAAAATTCAGCAACTACAATATCCACATTCTATCACGTAGCAACATTACGATTCCCGCGGGAACTATCTGTCACATGACAATTATTTAAGGCTAGATTAAAATATAAATAGAGTAGCAGCATAGGACATTTTCACTTAGCATCTTGTTAATTAAAGTGTTCACACCTTTACGCCGTAAGTTGTCTGTCTAATCTTGGTCAAAATTTTATAAGTATTAACTCCGAGTCATCATTTGAAAAAAATCAAGTGTTCATATTGTCACCAGATCGAGATCAAGTTAATACAAATTTTTATAAATATTAGCTGTTAGCAACCAATTATCAACCAAAGTACTTACCCCGTCACTCTGTCCGTTCTGTCAAATGGTTAATCTCGGTTAAAATTAAGTAAAGTTATAAATATTAATCGCGCTGATTGCGGCACAATTTATGCGAAGTCCTACAACGGAATACGCCTGACTCAACCTACACTCAAGGTGAGAATTTCAATTTTGTATATTCACTTCTCTGATAACTTCGCAGTTGCGTGAAATCAAAGATTGGAAATAAAAGTATCTGTCGGCAGTTACAATTGATGAATAAAATATCGAGCATACAATTAACATGAATTTTTAATTGAAAATATCTTGAACTCATAACAACCGTTCGCTATGTCAACTAGTGATTGCGATATTTTCAATCACAGAAAACATCCATGGTTTTCGTGTTTCTCTTCCCACTGTTAGCACATAGCTCATCTTTGGGCGAGACCTACGAAGCCACGCTGGCTGTCCACAGAAAACACCGTCGCCAATTGATATATTCGTTCTTGCTTACGACTCCAAAAGTTGTTAAGGATAAAACATTAGTTTCCAGATTCTGAATTATTACATTAAAAACGATCATTCGCTGTGTTAACCTGTGATTACGGTGCTTTCAATTATTGAAGACACTCACGGATTTTCGCACTCCTCCCACTGCTAGCAGATATCGCTCATCTTCGGGCAAGGCTTGTGAAACCACACAGGTCTAACACAGAGAGGACCATTAACTTCATTTCGAACGCATTAAATGTCAAAAGCAAGAAAGAGTCGTAAGAATTAGAGACACCTTAGTAAAAAGCGAGCCGAACGCTGGTACAAAAGACTGATCGCTGCGGAAATTAAAAGAGAAGAGAAAAGGCATACACGAGCAACTATATAGATCCTGTGAATGCTAACAACCAAATTAAAAGACCGTTTCTCACCAAAATATTCTTTAGGATAAATCCGAATAGAAATTTGTTATAGTAACATATACACGTTTGTAAGCTCTGACATTTACAACCGATAATGTAACAATTATATTCGAGTAGAATCGAATAAATCAGCCAGACCAAATAAATTCGTATTATTTATTTCGAATAACTTTAATCTTCTCCCGTGCTAGTATTCCTGCACATAGCAGATTAGTCGAAAACGTGGAATTTATGTAGTATCGGACCCGGAGGAACCCCCAAAATGTAGTAACAATCCCGGACGAACCCCCAAGAACGTACTGATATTAGTGATTTATTTAAAGTAAATGGATTGTACAGATGTTGATTAGACAGAAGGACGATGATTGTTTAACATGAACTAGAAACTAATAACATAATGATACTCGACATAATTTAAACAACTCAATGGTTCATTTGCAACTCTCAAACGAACCACACTCTCTTGACAACGCTAGCCACACACTCTCGACAACGCAACTCGCACTCTCTCTGACTTCTCGATGCATACTCTCTGATTTCTCGATCCACACTCTCCTAATTTGTCTTTCTCCCGTAGCGTCCTTTTGTCCTTTGTCCTATCCCCACCACGCACGTGCTCCTCAACCGCTCGCGGCCAAAGTCACGTAGACCCTTTCCACGAAACGATAATAATTGTAATTCGATCTGAAGAAGGACAGACGACATACTTCGGCTTTCTCGCGACTTTGTTTATAGTTCGCTATCTCTTTGGCCTGTTCCACGATACTACATTCGGCCATCCTGCAGCAACATCTGCCCTCAGATGTTGTCCTCAGTTTCGCTGCCGTCTGATGCGTCATGTTCGGTGTTTATGACCCAAAGCTTCATAAGATCGGCAGTCGTCGATGTTTGCCTAGGCCCTTCGCGCTCGCCTACTTTCTCCACGATGTAGCGGTCATTACACATTGTTCGCACTACCCGGTACGGCCCAAGGAATTTCGAATGCGACTTTAACCCAGGACCGCCCCGCGTCCTCTTGATCGCCATCAGATCCCCCGTCTTGTACGTCGTCGCCTTCTTGCGTCTCTTGTTAAACGCCGTTCGCCGGCAAGGGGTCGGATTGATAGCTCGTTTTCGCACTACCTCGAATTCTCTCGTAACAGCTTCATTCTCGCTTTGCCTTCGCTCTTTAAAACTCACGCTAGGCCTCGTTTGTTCGACTCTACGATTCGCACGATACTCTATGCATCCTACAAAAACTTCATCGCAACCGTCCGTGTTGCCTCCACCCGACGCTACCGCGGTTATGTTCGTCGCAACCGATTCGTCTGATAGAATTTCGCTCATTACGACAGTGTCCTCGACACAAGCACTCGCGGGAACTATAACTGGCCTACATTTTCTACTATTATCCTCGATAGGAACATGAAGAGATCCGTTCCTTTTTTTCAACTATGCTCGGGTTTACAAAAACAGGTTGAGACCGATCTATTACCTCGTCTAGCTGTATTCCTATATCGACTTTCAACACCTCAGGGAGTCTATTGCAATCTTCTTCCTCTACTTTACGAATAGAAGCATTTCCTTTCTTTACAATTAATTCGACCGTATTCAAAAAGTCTGTGCCAATTATCAACGAGTGTTGCATCCCGGTGTCTGAAACTACATGTATCGTCATAGCATATGCTTCGCCGTCTATCAAAACATCCGCCGAGAATCCTCCGAGCGTACGATTTCTTTCGGACCCGACACAGCGAAATTCAACGATTTTCTGACTTAATCTAGGCGCTCCCATTTTTACAAACTGGTCCGCACGCATCAAAGTTAATTCGCTACCGGTGTCTATCAGCGCGCTTAACTCGAAATTTCCGATTTTAACATCTTTACCATGCTTCGACTCTGATAATCGCAACACACTACGAACCTCTTTAGGGGACTCACTCAGGTTGTCGCACTTCGATGCGATGTGTCCAAATTCGTTGCACTTAAAGCACTTAACGCTTTTTTCTTTCTCCGGACACCTCGCGTTTAGATGATCCTCACTACCGCAATTGAAGCATCTTCTTTTGGCACTACTTGTTTGTCTCGACTGATTCCGCACTTCCAATCGTTTTTCCTCATCGTCCTTGCGCTCCTCAAATTTTGTTCTCACTTCCATCTCCATATCCCTTTTCATCGCTTCGTACTGCTTGAAGCGTTCT
>JACXIM010008897.1:0-20686 GCA_014737505.1 Bombus sibiricus | reverse complement strand
GCCGTTGGGCTCATCAATGTATCGTCGGTTCTTTCGAGTGAATAGTTTCGTGAAAAAAGACATACGTGACCCTGGCCACGAGCAGCTGCGTGACACGTGCGTGGAGGGTCTAAGGAAAGACAAAGAGAGTATGAATTGAGAGTCTGGGTTGAGAGAAGAGTGTTAGGTGAGAAGTCACAGAGAGTGGACCGAGAAGTCAAGGAGTGTGCATCGAGAGGTCAGAGAGACTGCGAGTTGCGTTGTCGAGAGAGTGTGGCTTGCGTTGTCGAGAGAGTGTGGTTCGTTTGAGAGTTGAAAATGAACCATCGAGTTGTTTGAATTATTAGTTTCTAGTTCATGTTAAACAATCATCGTTTTTCTGTCAAATTAACACCTGTACAATCCATTTACTTTAAATAAATCACTAATATCAGTACGTTCTTGGGGGTTCGTCCGGGATTGTTACTACATTTTGGGAGTTCCTCCGGGTCCGATACTACACATATATATATATATACATGTCGGGTTCACATTATAATAAGGGTTGGGGTCAGAGGCGCGAAACGAATCATCTTCGTGATTAGACATTGTTGTTCAGCAATAGAGAAGGTATTGACTAGCGTAAATATGGTTATTACAGATTTCGACAAGTAACCGTGATAATTAGATACTCGCGACGCTAATGACAATGATCATGGGTTCCATAACGAATCCGCGGTCAACGGGATAACGAAATACGCTTTCTTCCAAAGTCCAAGTTATACCCAACTTCCTTGTCTACGGTACAAGTGTTACTCAACTAACTCTTTGTTAAAACATAGAATATCCACCGAGCGTAAAGACACTATGCAACTCGCTAATGCGACCTCGCGAGAGAATGACTTTCCGTCGCGATGATGCTGCAGAGGAAAATTATATTGGGGTGTGTCTAAGGACACGAGTCATCGGATTCGTGGAGCGATGCCTTCGTTCGGAAAGTGAGGGAAATTGACGTTGCTGTTAATTGGTCAATCTCCTTATTGGTGGTTAGAAAAGGATGCTAGCCGCCCTTGAGGGAAAGTTGCTGGCGGGAGACGTTCGTGAGGAAATAGGCTTCCCCTATCTTCCCGTAGTTGGGACAAAGACTGTTTGTATGTTTGAAGGACTTTAGTTAACTAAATCTTAAGATTTATAACGGGTCCTCAGGCTAGCTGAACATGTACTGTGGAGATGCATCGACATCTGGTAATCATCTTACTGGAAGAATAGGGTCTGCGTGTGGCGAGCCACGGGACAATAACCGTTGGAATGTTTACTGTCGAGTGTTACAACTATTTCCTTTTTTTAAGAGGAGCTATACTATTACTGCATATCTTTGTTAGACAAAACGTTCATCCCTTGATCGCGGCCTCGCTCGGCAACTGGCTGTCGCCTCCAGCCCAAGCTCACTATTACAAGTCTCGAAGAATTACAATCGGATTGAATGACGACAATTGTTTAATTACGGCTATGGTAGAATCTAGATTACAATGTTACGGGATTTTCCCAAAGTTCCAAAGGGAAGGCCCGGTGTCCTTTCATCTCCGACATATACATGGTATATGTAATATATACATACATATATACGCTCGAGGTATACCGGTTAGTTAATGTTACGAAACATTTCCTGCAGCTTCCAACGTTATTCAAACATGGATTATTAATTCTTCCGCATATTACTCTAGGCTTCTTGGCACACAGTGGTGTATTTGACGATATTTGACCCTGAAATATGGTAAAAACAATATTTTTCAACTGAAATACATTTATTTTTTATCTTTATAAATACATCTTTTATTTTTTCATTCCATTCAGTTGAGACCTATACATATCTGTGGTTTTGTCAACACGAAACTAATCGATTCGTAACTAGACTATTTCATAATCAATAAAATTTAATTTTTTAACTGTATTTATAAATAAATTATTGGAAAATAGGGAAAGCTGTATGCCTATTTAAAATCATATGGAATTTAATACAAATATAAAATGTTTACTCATGTTATTTGAAACTACTTAATAAACCATATTTTTATTAATTTTTAAAAATATTAACTTATTTCAAACTTATCCTTCTAACTTATATTAACTATTTAAAAATCGACTTTTCTACTTTTTTATTGCTTACTAATTTACTTTATAGACTTATTATAACTTATACTACTTTATATTACATACATAATTACATGAATTTATCTTATCTTCTCTAAAAAAAAAAATGTCAAAAATCTCGTCGTTTTCCATGACATCGGTATACATACACATTTATTTGCAATTTCTTTTTTAATGGTTAATTTTCAATTCTCATTCAACATTATAAACGTCAATAAGAAAAAAAATAATATAATATTTTCGAGGTCATATCATTTGGTCGATACCGCTTTCACCGACAACAAATCAATCCCGGATTTCGTCGATATTAGACTTCACTAAAATCACAGCTTCGATTGACATCAACAATGATCAGTACAGAGATTAACCAATTGTTTACAGCAAGTTAAGACAAATTACGAGCTTGATTTCCGGCATTGTATCTGTTTGCGTTCTATTTTTACCTACATGTGCGCAACATTGACGTAATACAGTATATGCATATGCATAATTAGCTCGCTCCACTCGTTCGATAAAGTCTAGTCCAAACCGAAACCAATCCCATACATGAAAAATTTTAAAAGGTTAAATTTAAAAAATCAGTCAAAGGTCAAATAACATCATCGAATTGTCATTGAAAATAGTATCGGACAAATGATACAAACGCACATTTTCATTTGACGATTGCAAAGAAAATAAAGTGGGGGAAACAAGTATTGGTATTACATTATATAATAAGGATAAGTATTTATTATAATAGATTTGACACGCATCTTTATTGGTTGTTTCTTCTTCGTGAGTTTCCTGCCTTCTTGTGCTAGCTGTACTCCAAATTCTGAAAAAATTGATAACATTATAAACACCAAGAAAAGAATAAATAATACGACGTTTTCTTTAAAAAATTGCTGAAAGAATATAGTCCAAAGAAAAATAGACTAATGAATACTTGTGTAATTGTTTACAAAGAGGATGACCTCGCCGATTTCAATGATCTTAAGATATGTTGTCAAGGTCAACTTTCTGAACAACTTTTCTCTATATATTTATTCACCTTCACTCGGCTTTAGCTTCCGAAACATTCGCAAAAAATTTCAGTTTAATTTACGTTACGGTTACTATCATATACTAACATATGAGATAGGAGGACTTATGCTACACCTCTCATGTCTCTTTACAATGTCAGACTAGAGTTAAGCTCAACAGGGTCTTCTTTCCCCGCTAATTTTTCTAAGCCTGTTCCCTTAGCAATGGTTTCGCTAGAAAGTAGATACGGACAGAGGGAATCTCGTTAATCCACTCATGCGCGTCACTAATTAGATGACGAGACATTTGGCTACAATCTATGAAACTCCAAATTATGGGAGACTTCATACTTCCGAGGTCCCCTCGTAGGATCTCTAAAGAAATTAAATAAACTGAAATTGACAATTGCATCAATAAATAAATAAATAGATAAATAAATAAAAACGTAAATAAATAAATGAATGTATAAATAAGTAAATAATTAATTAATTGAATAAATAAGTTATTGAATAAATAAGTCAATAAATAAATAAATAAATATGATAAGTTACCATTAATAAATAAATAATAATAAATAGATAGAATTATTTAATTAAAATGGTAAAATTTATGAATGTTAACCGTCTAAAAAAATATTGCACATCTTTATGGAATTTCTTAGCACATTGAGAGCAATCGTTTTGATATTATTATTGGTGATTCCGACTTCGTCAAGATTCTGCTTGGTATTCGGCATTACTGCCCCTCTGCTGCCTAATACAATGGGTAAAACCTCCCCTTCTTTAAGGTTGTATTTATTCATTAAATAGTTTAAGCATGCATGGTATTTGTCTATTTTCTCGATCTCGGCTTTACGAAGCTAATCTCTGTTCTCGTAACGGACAGTAACGTCGACTATGAGGAGCCGTTCCTCATTTTTAACCATGAGGTCTGGTTTGTATAGATTTCCTTCGATTTTTATTGACGATTCGACAAATACTTCATTATTTGCTTGCAGCTTGTTATCAAGGAAGGTTTTTGCCCCGTCATGCCTCTTTATTCCGAGACTCTTCGTAAATTGGCAAAGTACCAAAATATGTCCCAAAGTTTCTGGTTGGGCATGGCATCGTCTGCAGGTTATATTTATTTTCTTGCCCGCTCGTGTCAATACTGTTTTGGTGCCGAAACTGTTTGTTTGCATCCGGGCAGCATTTATGTATCGGGGTGGCTTTAAAAGTTGGTGTACTTTAACCTCTTAGGTACGGCTGAATTTGGCGCGGGGCTGTTGAATTACGCGTGAACGATACACCATTGCAATGTGTGACGGATAATGCTGCTTCCTACGCAAGCACATTGGAATGAAGTTTTGGATAACTAAATTATAATTTTTTTTTAATAATATGATGCACATACTTTAACTTTAATAATTTACTTTAATAATTAATAATACAATTAAGTGTGATATATTTTAAAACACGGTACGACACATAGACCCATGTCACAATTTTCACGCTCATAGCGCGATAGTATCTGTCAAATTGTTCTTAGTTTCCTATTTTGAAGCGACATTTTGAGGTTAAAGCCTCCGTTAGCTTTCGGAATATTGGAGAAACCGTGGCGGTGGATGACATAAAGTGTAGAATGTTTTTTGCTTTTTGTCTTATTTCATTGTCCAGCATTTTTAATGCGTCCTTTTTAAGCGTCCACTCGCTTGGTGGATTAATTAAAAAATTATAGATGAAGCGTGGAAAGATATAGTTAGTCAGCAACTCAATTTTCTGACACGACTTAAAAGATTTTTTCCTCTTTTTTTTTTTTATAATATTCTTCTTTGTTTTTACTACAGATGGTAATTTTACAGTTCTTATCCATCTTATGGATCAGTTCTATCATTGAGGTTGCAATACCTTTCCTTTCCAAACAAGGTTTTAGCGCGGTGCGGTATTGTGTCGACTTTTATATAATCCAATTCATAATCTAATTCATTTTCCATAGTCGTTTTCACCTCACATAAGAATGAAATATCAATGAGTTAGATTTAAAGAATTATAACGCTAATGTCAAACAAATTAAGATATTAAATAATAAGACAGATAGTCAATTCATACTAAGCTTTATTAGTATAAACGATATAATTATTATCGTTATTTGAAATTGGAAACACCTCTACCATGATATTGGAAAAAAACCACTATTCGATTATCAAAATCATACTGTCGTCGAAACAATAGTGTCGAAAGTTGACAATATATTTCAAGGTCATTGAAATTTTTCAAATTGTCATCTTTGACGATAATCAAGGATACTTATAATAGATTTGGAATAATATGAAATATTCGTTCTTGTTCCGCACTCAAGTAGAATTTGTTGTACTTACACCACTTTTCTCATCAGTCATTTCAGCATTCCTCGTCTAATAAATCTGTATCTCCAATGTCATCTTTGTCCTCGTCTTTAGAGGACTGTACCGAAGGAAATAATTCGCCAATGTTTCTCATAAACGGCCTTAATTCTTTATTTACCCTTTTCCACATACTGGAGATCAGTGGATTCGAAGTCAGTAAAAGCTTACCTATTTGTAATTAAAATATATGTATAATAATCAATTGTTTGAATCAGTTGCAATGACCAGCATCTTTATATTTAATTCTATCGCTCTTGTTGCAAACCATCCATGTTGCAATATTTGAAGATTTTCTGGCGTGATGCAAACGAAACGAATGAATATGTTTATTTCGTGCTTCTGTCCCTTCCTGAGACAATTGCCTGATTAGTAACAATGCATTTTGCACCACCAATAGCCCATGAAATAATATTTTATGCGCCATTGAGATCATTGGATATTCGAATATAAGTGGATATACGGCTTTATTGTATCTGTAGCATAATTTCCACATTTGTTGGAATCAATTTCGTAGCCGCTTCGTATAGCGTTCAATATGGCTTTAAACTTCTGAATAACAGAAAAAATTGTTTTGAAAATATGAAACAAGGGTAGAAATTCATTAAAATTAATATATCGTTCAACAGTTTGAAAAAGAATATTGGGAAAGGTCGTAATTTGCCATTTAGTTAATATGTACCTAGTTAATAATTGCAAGTCTAAACCAATTACCTTAGCCGATAGTTCTTGATCCATGAAAAATTTGCGGCTTGTGTTCCTACCATTAGTATTTCCTGAAACATTATATTACAAATAATGTTTTATGAATTTCTTTGTATAAAAATTATTTTTATTTCAATACTAATAAATAATCGTTTCCTGAAGTACTACCGTGTCATTATTTCGATATATCAACTAACAATCCCACTTTTTTTTCTAAATTGATCCTGAATTTCCTTTTTCTTGGTACTATCTATTTTTTTGTCGGCTTCAATTTTAATTTACCATTTCTTTACAGACAGTTTGTACGCCAGGAGTAATAAATTTTCGAACTAACATATGACGACATTGTAAATTTTATGGCATCTGGATTCAATTTTTTTCATTTTGATAATATATTAAAATCTTCACATGTCGCCGCGCAGATGTAACATGTGATTAGAATATTAACACTCTATACTGTGTCTGTAATAACATTACACACTTTTGTATCGACCATTACCAATATCATGGTGTGTTTTACCAATAGTGAACTTTCGACAATTTGGAACAATTAAGTTAAATTTTACCACCAATCAAGTATAATACAAAATTTATTTTATTTATATTTAAATATATAAAAAAATTAATTATACTAACAATTAAGTTAAATCCTGCGATATTTCAGAGTTATTCAAATTGGTCTTGGATCACCTTCAACTTCAGTATTCTTCAAATTATTTATTTTTCGTTATATGTAGTCGATTTCTTACCGAATAGAGTCTGCTGATTCACTCTCGAATTGGAGGCGTATGGGACGGTAATAACGAAGCGAGGACGGTGACGGGTTTTGTCATATAATGCATTTATCAAGCATTTTAAAAGTTGAAAAACATATTAGAACTATGGAAATGCTATTACTTACCATCAACCGCAAGAAAAGCATTGAACTTCGAAAACTCTTTACATCGGAATTTGCATTGTTTTCAAATAATTGCTTGCATTGCATTTGTTGTGATCCATCGCATCCCAATTTGCTTATAAATTCCGAAAAAGCACGTTTGCTTCCGTGTAAGTTTTCTACTACTTTGCTTAATTATTGATAAAATATTCCAATAATATAAATACTTGACGTGTGGTGCAACATATCTTGTAAATTTATCTCTACGCAAGTATTTGTTAAACGAAATGCTTCTGAAACTGAGTAATAGTCGTTCTTGCTGCTTAAATTACTAACTTTGGTTTCATGCGATTCTTAATTCCTTCGCTCTAGTCAGGGATGCTTTTATATCACACATCAATTTCGAGGCACCTAATTGCCCTGCTTCTCATAACTTAGATTCAGTAGCAAATCTTAACTCTTTCACCTTCAGAGTTTTCCTGATTTCTTGTGTTCTCTTTCCGCATTCGGTTAATTTAGTAAAAGATTTTTTGGGCCACCCCTCTTTACGTACTACTTTTGACAGATTCATAATTTGCGTAAGCCTTACGAATAATTTGCTTTGTCGTTTTGCTCACTGTCATTTTATTTCAAATTAACTGCTCAAACATTTTTATTTGTATCCTAAAATCTTCTCTTCCACAACCAAGCAATCTTCATGACTTGTCAATACATCTTCCAAGAAATCTAGCTTCTCATCGAAAGTCTCATTTTCATGCTTGTGGATGATTTTATATAACTGTATTACTGTCGTTGTTCTGATTCCCGATAGACCTACTAGAATTTACAAATCCGTGAAATAAAATTTTGAAACAAAAATTGAAATGTATCCAATAAAGTATAACATCAAATAGTTCAATGTTGCCGCAGTACGATTTTACTTACTTATTAAAATTTGTTACGTATTAAAATACGTACTTGGTTCGTTAAAACCCACCATTCTAATCACTTAATGTCACAAATAATATAATAATAAGGAATATTGTATAACAAAAAACCAATTCTCGATATTTCTAATAAAAAATGGACTTCAATAATTTGTTGCAAACAAATATATAACATAAATCGTCTAATGAACTCGGTAGTAAAAATCGAACCACCCTTAGTAAAAAAAGAGATAGTCCAATGCAAAAGGTGCCAAAGGTACGGCCACACGCAGAAATACTGCAATCATAATTTCCGTTGCGTTAAGTGTGCAGGTACACACCCCACCGACCAGTGCACTAAATCACCAGAAACCCCAGCGAAGTGCATCCACTGTCAAGGAGATCATCCCGCTAACTACAAATGTTGCTCAGCCTACAAAACCCTATATACAAATAAGTATCCCAAACTCAGAGCCAAAGAGACAACAAATCAAACACCCACTCCTCCAAAATTCACTACTACTTCAATCTCTTACGCCCAAGCAGTACAAGGAAATCAAAATAATCCAAATATCCATAGGGACCATTCTCAAAATAATGTTCCCAATACACAAAACACAGACAACTTCTCTAGACTCGAAAAACTAATAGAGAAACAATCAGAACAAATAAATAATTTGCTTTCACTATTAACACTCATCATGGATAAATTAATACGCCCCGACGCAAAATAAAACCAAGACGCATAGCTCTTTGGACTGGCCCAACACAAATTCGAACTAGAACTCTTCCTAAAACAACAGAAAATCGACGTAATGCTCATATCTGAAACCTACTTCACCGACAAAAACTATCTAAAAATAAATGGTTACAACTTCTACCATACCCAACATCCCAGTGGTAAGGCCCACGGCGGCACCGGAATCATTATCAAATCCGACATTAAGCATTACGAGCTTCCATCATACCAGAAGGACTACCTCCAAGCCACAAAAGTAGCGATAGAAGATTGCCATGGCACAATCACCACCTCAGCAGTTTACTGTCCTCCTAAACACTCCATCTCTAAAGAAGACTCTGACAACTTCCTTGACGCTCTGGGCAACAGATTCATAGCAGGAAGGGACTATAACGCCAAACACACCCAATGGGGTAGCAGACTTATCACAGTAAGAGGCAAAAATCTCTTGAATAGCATAAACACCAACAGACTTAACTACCTCACCACACACGAATCCACATACTGGCCCACAGACACTAACAAAATACCAGATTTACTACACTTCTTCATAACTAAAAATATCTCGCCAAGATACGTCCAAATCAACTCCTCGGCGGATCTCTCTTCTGACCATTCCCCCGTGATAGCAACAATCAGTTCAATAATTATCGAGAACTCACCTTATGGCTTTATACATAACCAACTCACCAACTGGCAGCTCTTTAGAGAAGTCTTTAATCACTCAACTTCAGCCCTAATTTCACTAAAAACTAATGAAGATATCGAAATAGTCACGGAATATTTAAACACGAGTATAACAAACGCTATCCGCTCCTCCACACCTACTAAGACTTCTAGCAGCAAACGTGAATATCCCCATTACATATTAAAAAAAATAGCAGAAAAACGTAGACTAAGAAGAGCATGGCAGACCTATAGAACACCGGATGACAAACGTAAACTAAACAACGCAACGAGGAAGTTAACCAAACTCATCAAAAATTATAAAAATGACTGTTTTCAAAAATATCTCGCCAATCTGTCCCCCACAGCAGACTCCAACTACTCACTATGGAAGGCTTTCAGGAAACTCACGCGCCCCCCGCAATTAATCCCTCCTATCCGCCGTCCGCAAGGTGGATGGGCACGTAGCCCTATAGAAAAAGCCATCCTATTCGCCAAATACTTATCTAACGTTTTTAAACCCCATTCCCCCAAAACTGCCACGGATATTACTGATTACCTGCACGCTCCCTTCCAAATGTCTCCCCCCATAGAACCCTTCACTTCTGCAGAAATTACAGAATCAATCAGTCGCCTAAATCCCAGGAAAGCAGCTGGGCATGACCTTATATGCAATAAAGCAATCAAGGAACTTCCCGTTAAAGGTATTGCACTCATTACATCAATTTTTAACGCATTTCTTCGCCTAGAATACTATCCTAAGGCCTGGAAAATCTCACTCATTACCCTTATCCCTAAACCCGGAAAACCAATATACGAAACTAGCTCCTCGCTGCGAAAACAAACCTGCCCTCAGGTCACCATCAACAATACAACAATATCTAGCAAGGACACAGTCAGGTACCTGGACATGACCCTGGACAGGAGATTAACTTGGAAAAATCACATCAAAGACAAAACGAAGCAACTTAAGGACAAACTCAAAAAATTTTATTGACTCACTGGCCGACGCTCCAACCTAAGTACACAGAACAAAATTACCCTCTATAAGACCGTAATAAAAACTGTCTGGACATACGGAATCCAACTATGGGGAACAGCAAGTAATTCCAACATTGAAATACTTCAACGCTTCCAATCGAAAACGCTAAGATCCGTATTAGATGCACCCTGGTACGTCACCAACGAAACAATCCACCGCGACCTCAAGATACCCACAGTCAAAGAAGAAATATACAAGTTCAAATGCAGATATAACACAAGAGTCAACAACCATCGCAACCCTTTAGTCACCCAACTACTCGACACGGCGGATCAGACCCGCAGACTAAAAAGAAAACACCCTTTAGATTGAAGCATTAAACTAGAATCAATCATAATATAAACTATTATAATCCAAGTTACTGTACCACGCCAAATGAAGTTACTTAATATTCTCTAGCAGAATTGATTGTAAATAAATTACCAAATAAAATAATTTGTTGCATCACCTCCTCCAACTCTCTTCGTTTTTATTTTACAAGACTAAACTCGAACTAATGCATGACTTCCGAAATGATCTATGACAGTCAAGGAACCCCGCTTATTGTTTTCCCCCCAAAATTCTAATTTTTCAATCAGCGTTGCAATTGGCCTTCTTCACGTTAAATTGGTGAGGTTAGCAAGAATCTGTAAGCGCTTGAATTGCAGCACTTTGAGGAGGCAGAGATATTTGTGCGGTTTTTAATTTACCATTTGGAGCTCCTAGTTTAAAGCCTGTGCTCAGTTATTTAGTGCAAACAAAATGTGAATTTTTAAAAATCATTATTCGAAGAAATTTAATTACGGTAACCAGTATTGTATTAGAAATATTACTACAGAAGAACGTTGCAAATTTGTTGTAAACCAACGAACAAAGATCTAAACACATCCTGCTTCAGTAAAACATTTACAGGCATTATTATCTTTCGCTATATTGACTTTATGGCTACATATCTTCGAAAAAATAAAATAATGGTTTTGTATATATAGAAATATATGTACATATATTTAAATATCGTCAATTTCATATATACTGATTCCCAATAATATGGGAATAACTATACATGGAAATAATTTCCCTCTCTTTCACATGCAAAGGTATTCCACTTGTGTTCAACATGACAAGAAAATCGAATTTTGTGAAAAAGAGGCGTCTTATGCCCCTTTTCGCCCCTGTAACTACCTGTGTAGCAGTTAGTAGCAGTTAGTTACAGCAAATCTTTTTTATCAAAGGTAAGGCTTTACCCTGTAATCCTAATGCAATAGGGAAGAGCACTGCACCTAGCTGCACAAATTTTAAAATAAACATTGAAAATGGAAAATTTAAAATGTTCGATCAGGCACAATCCTAAAAGTAAAAAAAATATCAAATATCTAATCCTATCACAAATAATTCAAATTAAACAAACAATGAAAATTATAAACAGTTTTGAAGAATTTCGAGATTGACCTCTTCAAAACCGTGTACATAGCTTCTATAGAAGTTAACGAATGTGGAAAGAAATACTACATTACGCCCCCAAATGTCCCAGCTGTGGCTAGATAAGTGTGTAAACCTACTCAATGCCTTTGTCGAAAATTGTAACTTTTATCCACTGTCAGATTTTACAATCTCACTATTATTATGTATCACGTATTAGACACTAATTTTGATTCCTCGAAGAAAAATTAATGAAACATAGCATATTAATCATATAGAAAATGATATACTGTTAGAACTTTTCGACCATACACGATCGTATATGCCTAACAACTTCATTTATATAAAATAACAGACAATAATTTTTATTATAAAGCCGAAAATAAAAATTCCAATTTATTCACATTTTGTACAGTTGTTTAAACTTTATAGATGTAAATTTTAAGGAAAATGGACCAACATTTTACAACAAAAATGAACAAAACTATGCTAACTTTTACTATTTTTTTAATAAAAATAAATATATTTCCAATCCTCGAGTTGGAAATCTATTTTCACCTGTCCAACATGAATGTCAGTACGTAGAAGAAAACATATTAAATAGTTTTTCGAGAACTACATCATACATAACCTTTATTAAAATCGGCGATTCTCACTTAGCATGTTCCTTTGTAAGTGATATAGAATTGTAAGACGACAAAATTCAGGCAGAAAAAAATCCAGATTCAGAGATGTGTTGTAATAACATTTATAATAATGCATAAAATAAGCCTTCTCGCTAAAATTCGAATCTGATGAACTGATTTCTCGTATGCCGAAATTAAAGTTTGTGCTGTTTATAAATCATATACATTTGCATAATACATATAAAGAAAAGGATAAGCAATTCAAATCAGACTTATTATTATTTCATTCGCAGTATTAAAGGCGTTATAAGTAGTTAATTTCTCTCGCCAGTATGTACTTTTACAAAAGATATAACCTAACAAACACGAAGATGGTACCCCCCTGGGGGTAGCCACCCACATGATAATCTAACAGCTAAAAAATTCTACCTAATGTCCAAATTGAACAAATTGTGAATTTGAAATATTAAATAAAAAAAAAAAAAAGTATATACTTTGCCACACACTAACAATATGAATAAATTCTGAATTCAAAATCTGTTCTTTGTGATTGTATTAACCATATCAATAAAAATACAATTTTTACAGAAATTATTTTTTAATACTACTTACAATGAATAAATATTTTACATAATTAAACACCAGAAAAGAACCTCTTTTACTTATTGTTTAAACAAACTTGTATACGTATATATTTGTTTAAACTGATTTGAGTATATAATTTTTATATTATATTAAATCATTCTTTATATGTAATATTAGAAATATTATAAAAGTTATATGATAAATTAGGCGGTAAAAAGTTTTGCAGGGTTGCTGGTACTGCATTAAAGTATGTCCCACTCCTTTCTCGAAAAACTGTCTCTTGTACGGTGCTGGATACATCAGATTGAAAATTTTGGACAGTGCTAGTTGGAACAGTTTGTACAACTATTGGTTGAGTTGCTGTATGTGAAACAGTTTGTATTACCTAAAGATGTTAAAAATAAATAAATACTATGTGATTTTTACATGATTACTTTTTTAAGGAATAACTAAATCATAATTTAATTTAAGTATAAAATAACAATTATGTATGTTTAACCTTAACCAATGCAGTTAAATAATACTATACTATTCCAGTACTATTTATGATATTAAATAATATTATTTTTGTCAGAAATTCTTCTCTTAATTATGATTTATATATAAGGCATAATTTTATTTGTAACATTTTTAATTAAGTGATTCCTCTAATTTTTTAAAACTCTACAATGGAATTTTATATATATGTACATGGAATTAATGAGATATAATATGTATTGTTAGTAAAATAACATTTATATATCAGTTTGATATTTTAATATCATTTGTAACTGATATTTTCATTCAAAACAATTTCTTGAACAAAAACATCTTTCTGCTATGTTACTTACTATTAGAAGCATTTAACTGCATTGAAGAGAATCACACAGTGTAACATATGTGTAACATATTTCAAAGCTACAATCAATATTTAAAGATAAATTCATAATTTCGATTTTGTCTTCTTTCAGTTTCAGTAAGTGCGTTTCAGTATATTTCATTATATTTTAATATTTCTTCTAAAAATTTTAATTTTATTTAATTTTATTAGTGACACCCGCCACGGAACTTTCCGTCGGCTTCGCGATACAAAGCGCTATGCCGTCAAAGCGCAACATCGACGTGCCCAATGTACCATCGATATCCCTATGCTTCTTCCGCCGAATTCTCGGAAAAACACATATGCGGCAACCGCCGCGGCACATTTAATAAACGCGTGCTAGTGGGGATATCGATGGGCAACTAAGGGAAGAATCCGTTTGTTCTGGGATAAAAGATTCATTCGACCCCGAGCTACGAAGTGCGAAAGGTGCGAAGCAAAACACATTTAGAAGAACGCGTTATTGTTTCTTGATAGTTCAGAGTTCATTGTTAATTGTTATTAATTGTTAACTATTATTAATCGACATTGTTGCTAATTGTTATAATAAACGTTATTGTTGAAATTCAAGAGTATTTCTTGTGGGCACCTTCATCCACGAACACCTCAGACCCTAAACATAAATCACAATCGCACTAATAATGTAGTTTGTCGCCCTCAATACCCTCAAAATAAAGTAAGTTCTGGTAGAAGCTTTTTTTTCAATAATTCGACAGATAATTGCATATAAAGCTTCAAATGCAACACCATATATATATGTGGGAAGCATCTGAATGTCTCAATAAACCAGGAAATACAAGATGGAATTTATTGTTTAATTATCTAAAACAAATATGAAAAACAAAAGCCAAAATGATGTTAAAATGATGTCTTTCATTAATTCTATATATAATATATAAAATTAATTATATTTACAATATATCTCACAGTCGCATAGAGTTTACATAACGATCTATCGATAAAGCAGATGGGAATTATCTTTTAGCGCATAAAATATGTAGACAATCGACCAAAAATAATAAAAGATCGCTGCATTCTGTGGAAATATCAGATCGCAGAGATTTCTAACGATTCAATAAATTCAATCAATCATTTCAGTTCGGATGAACGGATCCGTTAAATAATAAAAATATCATGATGATGCTTTCTATCACTTAAAAAACGACGCGTAATATTTGGGAAAACTTGGCCGGAATATAGAGATGTGAGTTCGGAGTTGCTTAAACAAGAATGTTGGCGTAGCCGTATAAAAACTGACACGTAGCCATAGCTATATTGGAGGTATCTACGTGCTACAATTATAAATAAGATGAGTTCAAGAATTAATAGAAATTTAACATTTTCGAAGAAAGCAGTTGAGTTACGACATATGTTTCCTCTGGGATTTTTACCTCTATGATGAGTAGAATATGATTCAATGAAAAAAAATTTGGCCTTGAAATTCAAGGTATCAATTCAATTTTGTGGCTATTTTTTACATACTTCCACCTATCCAGAGGTGTAAAATGGTACTGTCACGGTCAGGACAAATAATTTATTTATGCCGTGTACATTGACCACGGTATTCTTTAGAAAATATTTTTCTCGTACTTGTTAGCGGTATCATCTGACGAATGTACGCAAAAATTGTAAGCAGATCTGAAGAGGAGTAGATTGACACAGATCAACGAAATATGGCACTTCATAGAGAGATGACCTACATATATGGTTGAAGAATCTTGATACAAATATTCCGAAGAAATCAACGATTCCTCTTCTCGGGATTACTCTAGCAAAACAGTCGAATCGAACGACAGAAGAAGATTAATCTAATTATAACGTGTGAGAGGAGAGTATTAATAAAATTGTGTTCTAAGTTGTATCGAGTTTTTCTATTACGCTACTTGCACTCTAGTTCGTAACAATACTTGCATTATATTATGAAAATATACAATGCTTTGAAGCGATTATTATTACAAAGTAGTTTAGTATATTTATGCATATATTAAATTAATACGATTTCGCTTATTGAATCTCTGGTTTATAGATTCTTTTTAGTTTTACTCCTAATTCCAATTCTAATTGAAGATACAGTACTTGGTGGTAATGAAAAGAAAAATTTAATAGCCATATATAATAGACACCTAAGTTGTAAATCTCTGAAACTTAAAATAGAGCCAGATTTCCAAGCCTGTATTCAAAATCTACGGAGTGCACACTCTGTGAACATCACATGTTCGCAAAACAGCATATTCCATAGTTAAGTTCTAGGTTATTAACCTCGTATCAGTGTTGAACGTGACAAAGGTCACGTTGCAATTAAATACATTTCTGGAGACACAGTAGCTGTTTGAAAATTTTTAGGCCATCATAGCAGGAATTTATTATACCTAATCGCTTTAGCCAAGTTGTTGATAAATAAGATAAAAGGAAAAGAATCCAGATACAATCCTTGAGAAATACCAGCAGTTACATCAATTGAGACCAAGTACAAGCCAACAACATGAATAATCTGTGGCGGCACTCGACAGCACAAATACCACCACTCGACACTAACATCTAACAGACAACGGTAGTGCAGTGGTTAGCGCACGAGGTTACGAACGTTCGGAACGCAGGATCGAATCCCGGCGACCGAAGTCCGATTTTTCTTCCACGATTCTAAAGTAGGAAGAAAATACAGCAGTACCCGCAGCAAGTGACATCTACAGCCAGCAGCTAACTATCATCACGGACGACATATTCACCCTCAAATCCATCCATGGTCAAACAGGGTAGATCGAAAGCCAAAACAACAATATCCATCGACGGCAGCTTCGCTACAAGAATGTTGTGGCTAAGAGTATCAAATGCCTTCTTAAAGTTTAGTGTATACACTGTCAATCTGATTACCAGGCTCAAGATTAGCTGACACAAAATTATAAACGATAGAGAATTCGGAGTAAGAAGTGGAATAATATTATATTGCGTAGACATGAAACCGTACTGTTCACTACACATCAATATTGTATTGTGTACAATTAAGTTTTCGAATAATTTAAGTATAGTGTCAACAATATATATTGGTCAATAACTTTTCCCGTCTGTAGAATCATCAGATTTAAAGATGGGAGTGATTAAGGTAATCTTCCAAACTGAAGTGGAAATCTTTGTAATCAAGGAGAAGTATAGAATGATTCGCAACATTCGTGCAAATATGAAATTGCATGATATAAGAAAAATCGATTTCATCAATGTCTGGGCCCCTAGATGTTTGTAAACTATTGATTTTATTGAAATTGGGTGCATTGATCGAAGGTAAAATCTGGAAAGACTACAGAGTGAGAGCTATAGACAGAATCAAAGAAAGATACAAATAGATTCGTGGCCGATTCGGCATCGGTTGCACCTGCATTCATTATCCATGGTAGTTTGAGAAACTTCAGTTGATTGTTTATAACACTACAGAAAAATGAATATTATTCTTATCCAGCATTAATCATTTAGGATTGTTTACATTGGAGTAAGGAATCTTTTGATGAGGATATCACAATATCATTATCGTTAAAAAAAATCCAAGTCATGGCAAGAACCAATAAAGTTATGTATGTGGTTCATCTGGACTAAACCGTATAGAGAGATTGTCAACCAAATATTCCCCACGGATAATGCTTCATACAATCAGGGTTGGGCAGTAGTGGGATCTGATCATTCCACTTGACTGGGGCAGATTGAAGTCATCTAGTATATGACCGCCGGGATACAAGTCAACAACCCTAACAACACTGTTGCAAGAATCAGAGTACAGAGAAAGTGGTGACGAGGGGCATATGTCATGCCGCAAAGATAGCCGAAGGTAACCCAAAATGTGTTTTGACGAAAAAATGTCCAACGTGAGAAATTTTTACACTTGTTTTGGTAATATACTAATGGGAAATAGTCGCATTTTTTTAATTATACGTAACCAATGTTATATTAGGTACACCATGAATAGGCACATTTAGTCATTTGATGTTACAAGATTCTGACAGGATCCAGATATTTATGTTTATTCTTCAAGATTGAAAACGGTACATTAGATGATTTACATGTAATAAAAATAATGTCGAAATTGCAAGAATCGGCCGAAATAGTGTTGAAAGTATTTTCAATAACGGACACGTCCGATTTTGAGGCATTCTTTTCCGACGTAAAGATCAGATATACATTTGAACGTTTTGGCATATTAAAAATATTCTTTTTTCAAATATTGTTAAGAAATAGAATCCTATTCTTCTTTCATTCTCGTTTTTATTTCTAATTTTCAATTTACTGTTGCTTTTCGAACTTTTTGGTCTAAATTTTCCAATCGATCTTTCTATGGGTTCCAAAGCTGATGACAGCAGATGAGTGAAAAACTATATAATAAATATTTTCGCACTATTCACTTTTTTGTGCTTTAAAGTGTTATTCAAATTTTGTATTTGTATGATATTTACATTTTTAAAAAGATTTTCTTTTAAAAGGTTCAGTATTATTAAAGGTTAGAGTATTATTAATTTACCAACACTAAAATTCAAAATACACGAAGCTGTAGAGTTTATGCTCATCCTGATATTAATGTAATTAATTATATTTTATGTGTTATATCGTGACGACCCCAATATTTCTTCGGTGGCGATACGAGTTTGAAACATCAAACTTTATTACTTCGAATTGGTAATCGGCTAGATATCAATACTGTTGAAGATATTCCATTAATTCGAAATTCCTCAATAGGAAATATCGTTGCGTATCAAAATTTTAGGTACTTGGCATTAATTCTCGATATTGATCCTTTTTCAAAATATATCACACCAACAGTATACCGAATCAAAACCCGTACCGTAACGGAGGTACTGATGTACATACCTGTTAGACGAAATTACGAATTACGCGATTAATACTGAAATTATCGGTATTCATTTAATAATTCATTTATAATGCATATATATACTCTTAATTAAATTGTAATGTAACTATATATTGAGTACGTATAGAAATACATTACATTTATTCGGAAATTATATATCTACACTCCTCATTAAAAAGATAACCCAGGTGTGTTATCTTTAATTTCTCAATGACGCATGTAAAGTTCTTCGTCTGTAACGTACAATATCAAAACATTATGAGCTCAGAATATGAGGTTTAGTGTGTAACAAAGAAAAACTAATCCATATTAAGGTCGAAATGATAACACACCCTGTTAATATGTTTAGAAATTGCTCAGTAGTTCATGATCTATCAACGAGTAAAAATTACAGTACAATATTATATAAATTTGTAAGTATGTGAGACGCGGAAAAAAATTAAACGAGTCTGAAAAAAAGCAAATTCTTGGACTAAAACAGCAACAATTATCAGTAGCAAAAATATCGAAAGTAATAATAAGAAGTCGTAAAGTAATACACAATTTCTTAAAAAATGTTGAAGATTATGGCAAAAAGAAAAGTACTGGTCGGCCGTCATCGTTATCCGATCGTGATAAGCGAGCAATTTTGCGTATAGCTTCCAACTCGCGGTTAACAACGAAGCAAATAATGGAAAAATCTAGTGTTAGTGTCAGTGTTTTAAGTGTTCGTCTAGTTCTACTATCCTGCAAACATATTAAGAGGCTAAAATTGAAAAAGAAACCTTCGTTAACAATGAAACACAAAGTAGACGTTTACGCTTTGCAAAAGAAAGAATGCATTGGAAAAAGAAATGGAGAAGGGTACTATTTTCAGGTGAAAAAGATTCAACTTGGACGGTCCTGATGGGTTAAAATATTATTTTCATGACATAAGAAAAGAGACAATGTCAGCAATTCGACGACAAATGGGAGGAGGCGGCGTGATGTTTTGGGTCGGCATCGGTTATTTCGGCAAGACAAATATCAAGTTCATCGTTGGGAGAAAATGAATGGTGTCCGATACATAAATTTAATCAAAGAACAAATGAATAATCATGCAGAACGCATTTCTGGACCTGATTAAATCTTTCAACAAGATAATGCACCAGTACACACATCAAGATTGGTCCAATCATATTTTAATGAAAATAATATATCTATTTTTCCATGGTCTGCACGCTCTCCGGAACTTAATATTATTGAAAATTGCTGGGCAGAACTTGTTCACGGCGTATATGCAAATGGAAAGCAGTATCAACACGTACAAGAATTAAAAAATGCAATTGTACGCGAATGGGATACGTTAAGTCAAAATTATATCCAGAAACTATATAAATCGATACCAAATCGTACAATAGAAGTAATAGAAAATAATGGGGGATGTACCCATTATTAAACAAGTATATATGTTTGGTAAGTAATTATTGTTAGTTACAATTTATGTTGATTATTATTTTCTTATTGTACATGTGTTATCATTTCGTTCTTAAAATAAAACAATTTTTTTTTATTACACACTAAACCTTATAATATTTTTAATTATTTTCAACGAACTGCATATCCTGAGCTCATAATGTTTTGATATTATACGTTACAGACGAAAAACTTTGAACGCGTCATTGAGAAGTTAAAGATAACACACCTGGGTTATCTTTTTGACGAGGAGTGTATATATATATATATAATCCTGTGGTTATTCAGTTAACTCGGGACCTACACTTGCGAGAAGTAACGAAGAGCAGGCAGAAGAATTTTCGAAGCACTTACAAAATACATTTTCACCGCATGAAATTAATAACAGCATTCCCGGAGGGCAAACACATGAAGAAGT
This sequence comes from Bombus sibiricus, assembly GCA_014737505.1. NCBI lineage: Eukaryota > Metazoa > Arthropoda > Insecta > Hymenoptera > Apidae > Bombus > Bombus sibiricus. The sequence goes on along the minus strand of JACXIM010008897.1, from coordinate 92 downwards.
GGAAAATGCCAACAACACAATTGACAAACGCTGCACCATACTCAGTACAACAGCGCAAGAAGTTACAAACTTAATTAAGGCAACAAAGACAA
>JACXIM010008890.1:0-62317 GCA_014737505.1 Bombus sibiricus | reverse complement strand
GCAGGAATATTATTTCTGCATACTCATTATATAATTTGTACATAAAAATTAATTATTTTATGCTATGATACCTCAAAAAAGATAACAATAATAATTACAATTGATATAACCGTTCTAAATACCTTTCGTACAAAGTTAAACTATGTTTTATAGAACAAAAGCAAGTGTCCGGATACTTTTGAGCGGTAGTGTATGTATACAATTATGTACTCATATTAAATATTCAGATGCAGGATTGGCACCCCCATAAGAAGGGGGTGGTTTAAATATCGTGTTGCTTGTTCTACTTATACTTGAAAATATGTAAACAAATTTTTCCTAATAATAACATTTAATTGTGCAATAGATTTAGAAGAAAGAAGAAGTTGCTCTGTTTTATATCTTCCAATAATACCTGCTACGATTTATAATAATAATGGTGCAATGTCGCGATAGCTTTTGCCCCATTTCTCTATGATATATTACAAGTTGTCTTTTATCAAAGCTAGTTTTCTCCCCTTTTCGTGACACATCTTTGGAGCAGTATAAAAATATCGGTGTTAATTTCTTGTGTCATTAATTATAGGAAATAAATCTATCTCGCAGTTCAAATTGTTTCTAAGAATTACTAAATCGCAGAACAAGTATCCGAATATTACTGTGACAAGAAAATAAGACAAATTTTTGCTAAGAATCTATTGTATAATTAAACACGCACGAGTACTATCATAGTTCCATATTGAGAATGTATTCTCGTACGTGAGTGTAACTCATAAATATTTTCTTTACGTGTTTTCTTTTATTTCTCAGCTATCGAAAGACGTAATTTATCGACATGATATTCATGAATTAGACGATCTCCTAATACGATATTACATTTTTATATAAATTGAAGTTGAGAGCTCCCATAATGGTACCGCAATTTCTACTTTATAAAAGCCGAGGGGCCATTAACGTGCCAGTACTGTGTCATTTCGTGAGTAAAAGCTGACAGCATGTGACATCATATTATATCTCTTTCGTTCATCGATGTTAGCAGTGATAATCCTTGCAGCTCTCCATAAACTGAAGTTACAGGTTTGAACAGTAATTACCAATTCTATAACTTATTATATTGTATTATTCAATCGACTTAAATTGATGATCACCGATATAAAAACTTCGTTTCATGAACGATTAATTCATACTAGGATTCTCTGCAATGACAATTACCGAATTTTTTAATATATTATTACGTTGACCAATCAATTTGGATTGAGAACTATTGCACTGTTTAATCTACTAAAATTAAAAAGCACTGATGTGAAAGTTTGTCCTGCCATAAACGGTACGACCATAATATAATATAAATATTGATTTCACAAATTCAATTCTTTCGCAAAGGAAAAGTTATCGTATTAGACAATGTTTAGTTTCAGCTAAGCAAGAACCACTATCATAAAAGTCGTATAACATCGTTTCAAGATCTAAAACTATCAATTTTTAATACAACGTTACGTTTCCAAGCTTTCAAACGCTTTAATCACTGACTCATTTAAGAGCGACGCTCTGTGGTTCTGAGAAGGAAAAGCAAATTAGACGAGATTGCTTGAAGTAGATTTTGTATCCGACTATTTGTATTTAGGCGACGAGGAGCTCTTGACGAAGAGAGCTGGCGAGTGTATCCTGCCTGGAGAATGTCCGGAACCGTGCATTTGCAACGGAGCGACCATCGATTGCTCGAACAAGAAACTAACATCGATACCAAAAGAACTACCGATCTACACGTCCACCTTGTGAGTACAGTTTAATGATTTCAGATTATTCGATCAAAACGACTTTATCGATTTAAATTGTAATCACAGTTGGCTGAGATCTTTTCTTTTCTTTCACTTTCAATAGAATAAAATGGAAATGAAATATTTTAATATTAACTAGCTCGCTTTGATCCAAACTATCACCATCTACAACCGAAAGAAACCAATTCATTCATAACAATGATTCGTAATATCGGTACAAAGAGAAAAGATCGATTCAGTCAGTCGATCGTGACGAATGTTGATCCAGGCCCCTCGTTCTCCTTCACGCGAGAAAATTAATTCAAACGGCCGACAAGATAATTATCTAATTAAAAGCTGGTCCGTTGTACAGACGGCGCGACGGGGTAGAGAGCAGAACAATGAATCGTCAAGCTATTATTCGAAATAAATTATTCGAACTCATTTAATGGATCGACGCCCTGTAGCGCGATTAATTGCTCGCCGTATCAGACGCTGGCGATAAACTCTAACTTTCTCGTTCCTCGGCTTTCTTTGTCCTTGCGCCCAGACTGTTGGCCAACAATGAGCTGGATAAGATCAAAGCGGATGGCGTGTTCGAGAAGCTGCCGGAGCTGCAGCATCTGGACCTCAGGAAAAATAAAATCTCGCGCATCGAGGCCTCTGCGTTTTCAGGCGCTCATAAACTCACCGACTTGTAAGTTTCTGCATTCCTTTTTCCTTCTTTTTTGGGGAGAGGGGGAGGGGAGAATATTTGATGATTTTTAATGGTTCAACGGTTATTAATATAATTGAAGAGTGAAGTTTCTCAGCAATGAAATTTTTCTCATTTTTAAGGAAAAGGTGTTCGATGAGTTTTAATATAATTAAGGGATGAAGCTCCAGAGGGTGGAAATTTATTTCCATGTTCAAAAAAATATTCCGTTGTCTTAAGTAGTTCGAAGGAAGATCATTCGTTAATTTTTAATATAATTAGATACTTTATCGAATTGGAAATTGTTCATTAAATAAATTATCTTGGCCTTAGAGCATCGTAGAATGATACAGTTTTCTAATTTATATTTCAGTTTTCGTCATTTTGATTGTTAGTCTCATTTTATTAAGATACTTATTAGTGTCGTGTGAAACGTAATAATTAATAATTAGCCGGGACGAATTGAAGATAAAGATAGGTTGTTTACATTTTTTGCTCGGCAGCATAATTCGATTTGTAAGAAAATTGTTGTTTGTTCTTTTTTCTCTGCTGAAACGTTTCTTGGATGAGAAAGTTTCGAATAACGGGGCTGTATTCAGACCGTCGAGATTACTTGCGTTATTTGTGCCTAACTCGATCGGGACTTTGAAACGAGCTTTAACGAAGCAGAATAGGATTTAATTTTCAAAGGCAATTAACGGGACAATGGGTCGATTAATTAGATAGCCGGAGGAGCAGAGGGTGGCTGTAACTCGTGTGTATTTTAGTCCGGACGAATGCAAAGCACGAATCAAAGTGACGCATGTTTCCTAAAGAAAAATCAATCGAACGATAAATATTTTCGTTTGAATATGAATTCGACATACTTTATGAATATATGAATATATTTGTACAAATATTTCTAGATCTTAAAAGGATAGATACTATGAATTATTCATAAATTCTACGCCCCATTCTTCTTCTTATTTTATGCCATTAAGGACCAAGTGGTGTAAGCCTAATATTATTGCAAAATGTGAGCAAAATAACCTCTAGATATAGAAGAATATACCAAAAATAATTTTCAAGGGGAAATTTTTGATCAGATTGTAAACCACAGGTATATTTCGTATATAAGTTAGGTATAAATGGTGATAAAAACGCTGAAGCGTACCATATTGATAATTGAACTCCTAATATTTTTTTTCCAACTTAATTTACGGAAAATACAGTAGCAGAGATTTTACGCGATACGATAATAATTTCTGTTCGAATTTTACATGGTCTCAATGGTGCAACGATGCGTGCGAGCATCGATTCCCATCGACGCGTAAAGGGAATCCCTATAGAGCGAAGCGACCCTATTTCTCTTTAATATTTAGCAACCATACGCCTTATTCACGTGTAATAACGAGCCCTCGTTTCGCAGACTCTTATCGGAGAACAGGCTGAGGGAAGTTCACAACAAGATGTTCACCGGCCTGACGAATCTTAAGACGCTGTGAGTAGAAACTTTTATGTCTCTTCATAAAACGATATCACCCGGCAACTGTATAAACCCGTCGAACATCATTTTCACAGGAACCTGCACGGAAACGCTATAACCTGCGTTATGCACGGCTCGTTCGACGGATTGACGCACATACGCACCATGTAAGTATACTTCGAACCCGGCTTTTTACTAGTTTTCCCACCCTACATCTTTTTAAACGTAAAATCGATTCCCAACAGATGCGAAAAGAGTTATTGAATTTTATTTTTCCTTTCAGAAATACTGCAGTTTCGTTGAATAGATTATTTCTCTGACGAAATTTGTTCAGCGACTTGCTAAAGTATTCGAACACTCGTAAAAATTTTTTATCCGTATGTCGTGTGAAACGTTTTGAAATTTCACTACTACGCTACTACGAGACGTGACTGGCATGCTTATACTGGTAAAATTTGAAACCAATCTAAAAATGTATGTAGAAGTTAAACGGTGTTTACTGCAAACTTCAAAAAAAAATACGAGTATGAAGTATCAATAGAAAGATGTGAATAGTCGCTTTAAGCATATAGTATGTAGGTATGTGTTAAAGCTAATGCATAAAGCTCCGTAGTGTATTTATTAATGTTGCGAGCGATCGGCTGTATCGATACTTTTGCAAACTCTGCAGAATATAAATTAATTATACTAAATATCTTTTAACTTCTATATATGCTTTTAGTATCGTGAAAGATTTTACCAATAGAATCCTGTCAATTAAAATGTTACTGATATTTCGAAATACTTCGTATAATACGCGTAATATGTTGATAACTCTCGCAAACGTAATGCATTAACGAAATTCTGTTCTTTCTTCTACTTGCTTTTAATTATTCTGAAGAATATTGGATGAGTTTTCCGTGTTAATTGGCGATAATTATCAATCGTGATGTACAGAAGTTAATGAAAATGGACCAATAGAATGTTATCGAGAACTTCATAACGACAGCTATTATGTATCATCGAGTGGAAACGAAATTAATTCGTTATTAATTATGTAATTATAACAACATGCGTAGATCGTTTCGAAGTAAAACACGAGAATCAATAATAACGATCCAGTAATGTTTCAACTTTTCCCGAAACGAGACGCACTTGCTATATTATGACGTAAATATTTAATCAGATTAGTATTATGATTATACGAATTACGCTTCATCAATATTAACAAGACAACGATATGGATTTATTAATTATTACGTGTACCTGTACGCGTTTTCAATATGTTTTACTGTTGACTTCGCCGGTTCTCCGGCCGGCGAAATATATTTCGTGCTTCCGTGCGCATAATTAATAGCAGTCTAATAAATTGCCTCGTATTTTCAGCAACATGCAAAGCAATCCTTTGTCGTGTAATTGTCATCTCGCGTGGTTCGCCGGATGGCTGAGAAAACGCGACATGTCTGGCGTTGTGGGACACTGTCACGACCCTCCACGATTGAAGAGCGCAATCATCAAAGATATACCCCATCACGAGTTCAAATGCAACAGTAAGATCCTTCCTTTGCATTTTCTTAACTTTTTATACTAATATCGGAAAGTATTTTAACATCTTTCTCGGCCAACACTAACTTTTAATAATAATCTTCCAAATGATATGTACAATCAGTACTATTGCATTAAAATTACGATACACTGAAAAAATGTTTGATTGAAATTAATACAAACAGTGACCGGAAGAGTACCTATATCAAAGTACCTAAAAGACATATAAATAGCATGAAAAATGTTTTAAAAAGCAACTTTATTAATTACCTCGTTCCGTTATTAATAAGATCTTCCTCAAAATTATTAAGTGAGTCACAAGTTTGTCCACATTTTGTTAAATAAATGTGATAAAATGTGTCTAACCAAAGAGTAACTTATTTCGTGTCCTTTTCATATAACTGCGTATCTTCCATGAAAAAATTCAGGCGTATTTTTACATTTTTCAAATAACATTTATAACATCTTTCGAGATCCATACGCTGCTGAAAGACGAAGGAATTTTTTACTTAATCCAATATGTATCTCTTCGATACGATATCTACATCTTTGATTGCTGCAATTGATCTCAAAATTAACGATACATCGTCTGTCTATTTTACGAACCGCAGACGACAGCGTGGGTTGCCTAGGTGACGATTACTGTCCACCCCAATGTAATTGCGCCGGGTCAGTGGTGAGATGTTCGAGGTCTCAGCTTACAGAGATTCCACGTGGGATTCCGCCGGAAACCACCGAGCTGTATTTGGACGTGAACGACATCAAGACGATCCAGCCCGAGAGACTGAACCACCTGAGGATTCTCACTAGACTGTAAATAAAATACACGTGTGATGTTGTAACGTTGCCGAGATTGAAAAGAGAAGAGAAAACTGAAACCTCGTTTTCTTTCTTTGCTTTTCAGAGACCTAAGCAACAATCAGATTGGGATGCTGTCCAACGATACCTTCAGGAACCTCACCAAACTGTCCCACCTGTAAGTCGACACCTTGATTTTCTCTGCGAAATGCCACTTTTGCAGATAAAATATTCTTTCAGCTTTTTATTCACAATTTTATATTTTGATGTAGGGAATATTTTAATTGAATAATTTACCTGTAAAATTTTATAACCAAGGAAGTTTTGTTACTTCTTTTATGAAAGAAAATATAGAAGCAAAAATTCTGAGGTTTTTATTTATACTTTTCTTATCCGTACCACGTTACTGAAACTTGATGGATAGTTAAGTTCAACTTCAATATTTTGTTTCGTCAATATTTCTTCTTTAATATTTTAAAATGTAAATTATGATCTTGGAGGATGAAAAAATTCATTGATGTCATTTCTTCAGCCCTTCTATTTCTAACCATTTTATTATTAAAAATATTATATCAATCTCTAACACATTTGAAGAAGGATTTCATCTTTAATTAGTTTTATTTTATTTTGGTTTGCTTTCATTATAAGTATACGAGGCTATCTCTTCACTGCAGCAGACCCCTTTTATTCTAATTATAAAAACAAGAGAAAAATAGATAAAAATTGTATAAGAGAAAAATATGACAGATCCTCCTTCTTATGTATCTACTTAATTATCAAATTATATTACAAAAAATATTCAATGATTCATCACTAAGTAATATCAGAAAAAAATAACACATGGCCAATACATTTTCAGAATTATCAGCTACAATAAGCTGCAGTGTGTCCAACGGAATGCCCTGGCCGGCTTGAAATCGTTGCGGATAATGTGAGTTTCGAATTGCATAATTTTTATTCACGAACAATGCATAGATTTATACCTTCCTTTCACACGCATTGAATATTTCGAATCGTGTTTCATAAATCACGAGGAAAGAATTACACGAAATGACGCGGTAAAAGAGAGCGAAAATCGTGAATACAGTGGCGAGGGACCATTTTTCTCGCGGAAGTACCATTTTCTGGACGAAACACCGGAGCTTTCAGTATGCTTTCGGTTCTTTGTGAATGCGTGAATTCGCCTGTAGTTGGGGAAAAACAATTGATAATGGTACATACATTAAGTTTCGGTAATGGAATAAATAAAAGCAACGATATGGGGGAAGCGATCTGTATTAAATTAATGGGCGAAAGCGTGCCATTTTGTCGATCACAATCGTTCAATGATTTATTGTTTATTCCGCTGATTGCGGTATTAATTTCTTGATGCGGGCAATTTGGGGAACAATTGTTCTTTATCACCGTAATTATTATAATTAATTCGTTAAATCATTTGCATGTACATAAAGTCATAAACAAAATGATTTATCGAGATCGATATTACGAAATTGATTCGCTGGAAGCGGTCGTAAGGGAGTGTATCATATTATATTAGTAAATAATTACTCGAGTACCGATAGAAACTCTATGGCGATGCTGTGTAGTAATATCGATTTTGCTCATTAATAATAGTTATTAATATTACATATTCGTAGTCTTATCGATATAAACATTAAATGAAGATGCGTATGATGTATTTTTCTCCATCTTCTACAATTGTTATCTTTCTAACTTTTCTGTTTTTCCTCTTTCGTAAAGCTTTCATTACTTTAAATCCAGCTTTCAAAAAAATTATATTATTTGTGGAATGAATTTATTTATTAGATATTTTGAAATCTTCTTCCAAAATTTATATTAGAGCTTTCGCGTGAATATCATGGCTATATCATATTAGTAACGAGTATGAAGCAAATTCTAATCCTATATCGTCTATAAAAATCTTAATCTTATATCAAGATTACATTAGTATCCTTTGTACTACGTCATTATCACAGTGTCCTATTGTTACAGTATAATATTACGTTCTACCATGATGATACACGAATACAAAATTAATTTTCCTATAATACCACGTTCTGATTAATCAAAGATTTTGCATCATCTGTAGCAAATTCCCTTACGGTCTTCAAATACAATACCCCTTTATTGCATCGAAACTATAATGCGATCCATAGCATGATAAACAGACTACGGATTTTTATGCGTCTACATAAATTAACACTTGTTAGAAACTTACTTAAGAAAGTAAACAAATTCTCTAGCTAAATTCCATTTTTTCATTCATTTCCCTAACAATATGAATTTGCATGAATATCAGCAGTCTAACGATAAGATAACGCGCGGAAACCGTTCCGATAGGAAGTTAACGCCACTTTATTAATTGTTCTTGAATCTACTCGTAAAATCAGCTTAATATGCATGGAACATAGACTAGAACACCATAACGTAGACTACTTCAATAATGATCGTTTAAAACCCCGATTTACACTAGGTCTCTACACGGTAACGACATATCGGTGATCCCTGAGGGCGCGTTCGAGGATCTTCAATCTATAACACACCTGTGAGTACCCTCTCTCTTGCGTTGCCCAAGCTAACGCACTGGTTTCTCTAGTGTCGATAATTCACCAACCGGTGTGTTTATAGCGCTCTGGGGTCCAACCCGCTCTACTGCGACTGCAGCATGCGATGGTTGGCCGAATGGGTGAAGAAGGATTACGTGGAGGCCGGTATCGCGAGATGCATGGAGCCACCAGCGATGAGGGACAAGCTGTTGCTTACGACACCTGCGACCGCATTCCAATGCAAAAGTATGTATTTCCTCGACAGTTATCGCGATCGTGGCGAAAGCGGCCAGCTGTTGGTGATCAGGTTTATCCAGTAATTGAATTTGATGGATTTTACGCTGACTTCGCAGGAATGTCTTTTGAATATGAATTCTAAACGCTGTTACTTTGTACACGGTGTGTCCGATAAACGATTTTGAAAGTTCAACAGTTGGATAAAATCGATACAGGTCGAAATAAGGTAAAAATGAAGATTACAAAAATTGTGACTGAAACTCCGTTCGTTGATTATGGATATTTAAAGAATTATTGAAATATCATCGAGCCGCGACAAACTTTCCTACACGAACGAATGCAAAGCAGTGTAAGAGGATGTATTGGGTTGACAACTAAGTGATTGTCATTTTGTCATTACCACCTAATAACAAAATCCGCAATCATTTAGTTTCCAACCCAATATTATGGAGTATTGATCCTCGAATCCAGCAAATATTAATAGTACACTGATACTACTAAGTATCTAAAACGGTATATAAGAATACATTTTATTTATTATTGGTATAATAATAAAATAGCATTACCTAGTTATGTATTTTTACGAAAAAGTTCTAAATTTCAAAACGATTTCATTCAACGTTCTTGAAACCTTACTGCTAAAAATTGAGAAATTGAAACGGTAAACGGCGTAAATAGCAACAGTATGAGAAACGTTTTTTTAATGGAAAGAATAATGTAAATTCTATACAGAATATAATATGGTGGAAAAAGTTAGAAACGTTAGAACTATTTATTCTATTTGAAATAGTCTGTGTTAACTTTCCCGACAAAGCTTTTTAGCTTCTTTGGGAAAATGAAACGAGTGATCATAAACACGAATTAGATCGTTGTTAAAAAAAGAGGGAAGTATAATCTATAAATAAATAAATTCAACCATTTCAATGCACTTTCTACCATTCACTTTTCCTCAAGATATGTAAAGATAATAAGCACAGTAAGTACATAGTATTCGAGTTATAAATAATGTAAAACAAGAATGCGTTCTTTTTCTTTCTATTAAAAATCTTCGTTTCTGACACTTGTGCTCCTCATTTATCAATTTCAACTCCTCAGTTTCCAAACTATTCTGATCAGCTGGCCACTATCGCTCAACGATCGACAAAATGTTCCGCACGTACAGATGTTTTTGATTTCTCACTGACCCGTGACGCAGTCTGTTTAGTTCATGGTTTTTTGGCCCGTTGTCACAATGGGGTACTAAAATTGCTCATTAATCGTAGACCTTTCTTCCGCGCAGCCAACCAACAGCCAGCCGAAGTCCTGGCCAAGTGCGACTTGTGCTACACCTCGCCATGCCAGAACGGAGGATTTTGCGAGGCGCTCCCGGACCGGAAGTTCCGTTGCAAATGCGCGCCAGGATATCATGGGGACCGGTGTGAACATAAAATTGACGCGTGCTATGGAAATCCTTGCCGGAACGCCGGAACTTGTAAAGTATTGGAAGAAGGAAGATTCAGGTATCAAACGTCTTGACTAACCTAATGTAGAGAATTTCTTGGCAAGCTCGTTCGGGTCTGATTTCTATTTGCTCGTTCAGTGGTGCCCGTAGAAACAATGTCTGCAAGGAATTGTAATCCAACAATGACGATTTCCATTTCCCTTTATCATTTTTTAAAATGATCTTTTGTCGATTCACTAATATATGATAGGATGGAATGTATTGAAATGAATATATTTTCGACGAAAGTTGCATTTATTTCACGTAGAAAAATAATTCAGTGCTCTATGTGCTCATCAGCACGTATCAAAACGTATATTTATTTTAAAAAATTGAAATATCCTTTTTATTTTACTATCTGAAATAATGTTTACTAATATTGGAATACAATTAATCTCTAAAAAGAATTGTTGATATTTTTCATACGTAATACCTGTCATGGTTCTGTCATTGAAATTGCAGTATTAAACAGATACTTTATTATAGTTATAACTATTTTTTATTCATATCAGAATTCTAAATAGTATCGTATTATTTAAAAAATTAGTTTATATAATATCTCAAGTATGTATTTAAAAAATTTTAATAATTATAGACATATTAACGATCTCGAAGATATCTCAATTTGAAATAATAAAATAAATTGGGAAAATAAAAGCACAGAATTGTTCATACGTCTAATATTTCATATAATTTTTGATACTGATATTTCCAGTTGGACTAGAATTCTACTGCAAACATAAAATCACGAGATCGAACGTGTGCATTTGCTGTAGCTCTGCCGATTTCTTTTGAATCTTCTACTGATACGGAAGGCAGTAGTGTTGGTCAAAAATTGAGTAGACGTGCACGAAACGTACCGATGTATTTGGCAAAACAGTAGCTTTGAGCATCTACTGTGTAGAGTATTGTATTGATCATGTCAAAAGTTGAAATTGGTATCGTTAAATAGAAACTTATAATTTGGCAAAAGTATATTTCACCGTCTAGTAGTTTAAGTCAATGATTTATGAATCCATCTGCCGGATTCAATATTTCCTTTTGCCTTTTTTTACATTTTTTTTTTTAATTTATGAACATGCGATGGAAGACTTAATATTGCTCCGGTGATGTATTTTCTGAAAAAAATACACAGGCAAGTGTATTTGCATTGTAAAAGCGTTGTTTAACGTATAAGTAGAGTATGAAATGTAGTTTCAGTAGCAGTAAATTGCACGTACAAAACGCGTACACTGTTGTATGAATAAATAAAACGGGACCTCTGCACGTGAGCCCCGAAGAGTAGAAGGTACACGTAACAATCTATCGACGAAGTGATTATGATTCAGTGGTTCTTTCTTCGAAAGCAATCATCGAGCTCGAACCTTGTTTTTGCTGAAAATATCATGGTGAAATATCTTAAGGAAAAATTACTATCACAAATTATTAATCACCGAGAAGTACCATCGAAGCAATTGTGCCAATCGCAATTTTTATTAAGTCAATATATTAGGACAAAATTGCCGATACAAGTCTGAATATTAAGTATACTAGATGGATTAGACTCGTAAAATTTTACTAAATTTATTTAATTTTATTGATACACCATATTTTTAGTTCGGTAATAAACAAAGAAACCTCCAAAATTAAAAAATTGTAAATTAACCGAACTCCGAAAGATCGATCAAATGTTAAGAAAATTATTCGTCGATAAATTAGTTACGTGTACCAAGATCGATTGGCGGATATACCGCGATCGAAGGTCATGGTCAATGTCTCGATTGACGATCAGTCGGTGTGTGACAGTTGCGACTGCGCCCCCGGGTACAAGGGACTTCGATGCGAGAACAACGTCGACGACTGCGAGAACAACAAGTGCGCGAATAACGCAACCTGCGTCGACCTCGTACAGGCCTACAGATGCGACTGCACCCCAGGATTCATGGGCGAGTATTGCGAGGAGAAGATACCCTTTTGCACAAAAGGGCACGACCCCTGCGAGAACGGGGGTCGCTGCGTCGACCACGGGACCCACTATAGCTGCGAATGCCCAATCGGGTTCACCGGCCTCAATTGTTCCACCAACCTGGATGACTGCGTTGATCATATGTGCCAGGTATCTATTTTTTATCCTTTTTTTTTCTTTCTCATCCGACTCTTGCACCATTTTCCACTCATACGTGACTTTTTTTTATGACTGAAACACTTCTTCATAATTCTAATCTTTGAAATCTAGATGATGGCTTCTATTTTTTCTATTTCCGAAGAAATCATTATTAATATTAGAATTATTGACGCGAGAATAAATGAAAAATTTAACTTAATTTAGTGTTATCTAAACTCGAAAAAATGAACTTGCATTATGATTTTTAAATTACAAATTGTACTTGGGACGAAAGATGTAGAAATTTCTTATTTTGAACTACACGAACCGTAATAAAATACATTGTATTTTATATGACAAATATTCTTGTATTTTTCAGAACGGTGCTACTTGCATCGACGGCATAAACAATTACGAATGTAAGTGCGCGGCGGAATATACAGGCAGATATTGCGAGGCAGCACCCTCGACAGCCATGCTCTATCCACAAACTAGTCCATGTGCGCACCATGACTGTCAGCACGGTGCATGCTTCCAACCTGCTCCCGCTTCCGCCGCGGACTATCTTTGCCAGTGCCACCCCGGCTACACCGGTAAGTGACTTCTTTCATAATTTTAGATTAAATAAAGACCACTATATTTCTATTTTACGTTCTACCATCAAATGTGAAGATAAATTTCTTCATCCCCTAAAATTCCGCCAGAATGCAACCATATTATATTAGTCATGAAATAAACTAAACATAACATTCGAAATAGAAATATATTAACTACATATAGAAATATATTTAACTAAATGATCGATGTATTCAAATAGAAAATGATATGGCTAAATAAAAATGTTTAAACAATAAAGCGCAATATTAAATATAGCATTTACGCGAAAAATCCAATAACGCGTCGTTATAAAAATACATCGATGCTCACCGAAAACTGTATGATTAGATAAATATTTTTCAAAAAGCGGAGTGAAATATTAAAATAACATGTGAAGAAAGAGTTCCACGCGAAATACCATCGATTTTTGTGAAAAACCGTATGACTAAATAATATAATAAAAATTCTCCAAATAGTAGAATATAATATAACAATAATAGCATCGAAATATAAATAATGGAATGCAATGTTAAAATATTGTTCATAAAAAAGATTCGGTAATAGTATACAAAAATATCATCGGCCTTTTACACAAAAGTACCATTTAAACTAATAAAAATGTCTCATATGTTTAAATAAAAGTTTTTCAGACAGCAAACTGCGATATTGAAACGATACTGATATAATTATACCATACAAATGTTCACTATTGTTTGAAACAGTGGACTGCGATATTAAAATCCATCTGTTATATACCACACATTACATAAAATTGACGCATTATGCAATATGAAAAATAATCGATTCGTCAAACAATTTGATTAAAAGTTATCTTATGGAAAATCCTAATTGCAGGAAAACGATGCGAGTACCTGACGAGTTTGAGCTTCGTGGACAACAGCTCGCTGGTCGAGCTGGAGCCGCTACGCATGAGGCCCGAAGCGAACGTGACCATCGTCTTCACGACCACGCAGGAAAACGGGGTTCTCCTCTACGACGGCCAAAACGGTGATCACATCGCCGTCGAATTGTTTAATGGCCGTGTCAGAGTCTCATACGACGTGGGTAACTACCCAACCTCGACGATGTACAGCTATGAAATGATCGCCGATGGTAAACCTCACGTGGCTGAGCTTCTTGCGATCAAGAAGAACTTCACGATGAGGGTCGACCGTGGCCCTGCTAGAAGCATTATTAACGAAGGTCCGAAGGAGTACCTGAAACTCATCACGCCTATGTACGTCGGCGGCGTCGCTCCGGAAGTCGCCAACATCGCGTTTACAGAGTTTCATCTGAGGAACATCACTAGCTTCCAAGGTAACCCTCGAGTTAAAAATTGATTAGATGATCAAGTGAAATATATGAATGTGTTTTTAGAGTGATTTTACTTGACACGTTGTACAGAATTTTTTGTTTACGATATTTATATATATTTTTTTTATTAAGATATTTGCCTTGTGTTTGAAATTTAAATTAAATATATTAACTTATATTTAAAATATCAAGCTATTAGAATCGAGCAAGAAAATTTTCATCCCAACAATTCTCTTTCTTCTGATTATCAGGTTGCATCACCGAGATGTGGATCAATCACAAATTGGTAGATTTTAGCAACGCGGCGAAGATGCACCGCGTAACTCCCGGATGCATGTCGAACGAGGAAGAAGCTGACGAGGCGCGAGACGTCATGGAAGCGGAAGGAATTATGGGCGGCAGCAGCAACGAAGAATCGATGCCACAAGAGAATATGGCTCACGAACACTCCGGTATAGTTCAACGACTTTAAGCCTTATTGATCAATTTAATATTCTATAGTATATACAAATATTTTATATTCTGTTACATTAAATATTTAATATTAATATCATAATACACGTAAAATTAATCCTACGCAAGCAAACGTGTATTTTCATAGTCTACAGGTAAATTGGATCGTCTACATCTATGTCTAATTGTTTTACTGTTCCAAGATTTAAAAAAATTTTTCTTGCCATTCAAGTTAAAATTCTTTTTAAAGAAATTGAAAGATAAAATTTCACTCAAGTTGTCGAAGGACCAATTTGCCTACGTAAAGTTCATATTAATATTATTGATATTAAGTTATTAATTAACATTAGATGTGATATAAATCTAATACTAAACATTATACATAACATTAATATTTGAAGGATAGCGGACTAATTAACATATTTCTTATTGCAGACATCGTTATGACAGGACCCGGCGCGATAATTTCCGATCCCTGTGCGACACACGAATGCAGAAAAGGTTCGCAGTGCGTGCCATCGCCAATGGGAAACGGATATACGTGCCGGTGTCAAACTGGGTGGCAAGGACGGTATTGCGAGAAAGGTATAAAAATTTATAGTATGCTCGATGGATTTCATCCATTATTAATATTTTTTATATTAATATTCACTTAAATATACATATATTAAAATACAAATATTTACAATAAAATAAATGATGGAGTATTAATATGTTTTATTGAAGTTTTATATTCATAAATTACTTGGTATAAAATAAGCCATATACGTTGCACTGATTTTGAAAAATTGTTTAAAATATTCATTTTAAAAAATTTGAAAATTATTAAAATGGTTGTGCAAGTATCTTTGCAAAAAATACATGACGAAATTTTTTTAAATGAAGTAAGAACTACAAATTTTTGGAAAATTTCTATCCGTATACTTTGTTAAAATAAGCGTCATGGAAATGAAAGGAAAAGATTAAAAAATTTGGTAAATGGCGTGCATCTGTTGCAGCACCGACGTGTCGCAAAGAGCACACCAGAGAGTATTACAGCGAGAACGGATGTCGGAGTCGACGACCAGTGAAACTTGCCAAGTGTTGGGGTAGTTGTGGCAACTCATGCTGCCTCCCACGGAAGACGAAACGGCGTAAGGTACGATTTAATTACGCGAAGTACTTGCTGCTTCAATATTTACCCTCTTATCAGTAGTATAAACCTTGCCATAGTCAGGCATACACAGAGTGTTAGACGAAAACGGACAGAGACAAGTAACGTAAATTTTTATATACACGAACAATAGCTTAGTTTCGGCCACATTTTCAGGAAAAATTAAATGTTATTTTCATATCTATTTAAACTAATTCTTTTAAATATTATAATATTTATCCAGGTATGCTTGTAAATACTTTCCTAGACATTGTTGTTGAAACATAATTGCAGGAAAAATTTATTTTATTATGTTTCTGACTATATTTAATCTTATTCTTCTACCTATACCGTTACAAATGTATACTAATAAAAAAAAGTTAGTATATTCAATTTAGAAACCGAATAGAGAAAAGTGCGTTATTTTAAAAAGCATTGTATGAGAAAATTATAACATTGATATATTAATTGAGAAAAAGTGATTGAGAAATAAATGATATGTAATACGATTAAAATACCATTATTTGACTTTGTAAAGTGTAAACCGTATGCAATCATATCATGTTTCATCAACGTTGCAATTAGCTTCCTCAAGAGAGATGCAGATATGATACATGTCATTTATAAATGAAACACTGATTGTGATAATAAAATAGAATATAATGATAATAATAAAATAACTCTGTAAACGATATAAACTAGTCACGGATGACACATTTATTTGTGTATCGCTGCGATATAATTCCTGTTGGATATGATTTTCACTTCAAAGACTCGAATAATAATAATTGTATAAACTTACAGTATGAAAGCATTAGAATATCAGACGATTATTAAAATCGGGACATCTATGACACATTTATAGAGGTGATATTTCTTCCAAATATTGTGGAATAATTGAAATATTTGAGATATTTAGAATATCTGAAAAAAAATATGTGCGAAATTTTGATTTTATTAATTACTCCATAATTATTTCCAAACTTTATCTCTGTTATTTTCAAATCTATTGCAATCTAAATTTCATTGAAAATTAACAACGAAACGTTGACTAACCGTAGGTTCGACTGATCTGCGTTGACGGTATGCGGTACACGAAGGACGTCGATCTAGTGCGCAAATGTACGTGCACCCGGAAATGTTACTAGCCAGGACCGAGGGACGTCGAGCGCCACAGGTGTTCCATAAATACGCGTCGAGACGTATCGAGACCGAGAGGAAATCCCCGAGAACCGAGACAGTGTCCCAATTCGAACTTTCTACGTTCACGAGCGATATGGCGAGAGTCGATCGCCGATTTGCGGATAAAAACCTTGCTCGACGCATCCTCGTCGAACGCGTGACGAAAGCATTGGGGCCGACGGCACTGCCAGGCCGAACAATATTTAAAACAAGTATCGAAGATAAAAAGAAAAGAAAAAGATGGACACACACTCGCAAAAATACAGCACACAGCCGGCTCAGTGTGATATATATTCGAACGTGGAGGAAAGAATTATATTGTGCGTGCGTGCGGATCATGGACATATTCAAAGGATATTCGGGGAGAGAACAGTAACGACGCATACAGCGCTAGGTATTATATTAACCGACGTATGTTCAACAATTTTTGGAGTGGAAAGTGGAAATTTTGGTGCGAGAACACGGACCGCAGACGACACACGCGTGTTCACGCATATTCGCAGAAACCACGCGCATGAATCGTTCGCTCAGTGTGAAATAGATCTAATGGATATGAACGGTTAGTGGTGAGTTGGTGGTGGTGGATTATGTTACGATCGAATGTAAAAAAATTCACGCTTAACGTTGACCGATCTCTCAGAGATTTCTCCTCGTTCGACGCGTTTCAATCACGAGCGACGTCAAACGGGAGGCAATCCTTTTAGCTCGAAAGAAAAATACGAGAACACGGTGGACGTAACAATTTTTCGAATAATCGTTCTAGAGAATGTTGTTAACCAAATTCACGAAAACCTTCGTTGTATGTTCAGTGTTGCAAGCTTCGGTTTTTCGATGTGAACAAGAATTTAGTCTGAGAGGTCGAGATTTATCGCTGAAGAAACGTTTCCGCCAGAAACGGTGGAGATTGTGAACGCTTACGCTAGCGTTGCTGAGCTTTCTGCAACTATTTTCCGAAACCTGACCATTTGTAACTGTAACTTAAGCGCAACTCAATCGAAAAAAGAGAAACGAACGCAAGCAAGATGTTAACAAATGTGTAAAAGACAGCCGCGTAAGTATTAAAGATGTATAGGAAGTTTACGTGTTTCTCTGAAAAAAAAATATTCAATTTTCCCAGTTAATCGTGGAACTTGATGGATTGTTAGGTCTATTGTCCTCTGAGTAAACGTTTATATAAAACAAGTTCTCGAACAGGTAGTTATGTTTACACCGGTTAAAAGCGATCGATATCTGGCAGATGATTCTCGAATAATACACACACACATGCACATACACAAACACACACTAAAAGATTAATTGTAATTGGATCGACAAACATTTCCATTTCGACTCGTTTCGTTTTGTTATTGCGTATTTTAATCCTGTATCGTTTAAGCTATATTTACTTTTTATGAAGATTTAACCTCTCGGTATTTAGTAGTGGGATAATTTAACGCAGCGGAGTAAAGTATATATTTAAAAAGACGTGCCGCGTGTTTCTTGCCTTTTTCGAACGTTTCGTTGCAATATTGGCGATTCTCTATGGTAAAATTACTATTTGACAGGATTATAACGTTGGTTTATTCGAAGAGTGAGCCAAGGAAAAAAAAATTCATTTACAATAAAAAATTCTTAATTACTCAACTATCGAACAACGATCAAATTTTGTTAAATAAATTAGGCTTAGGGGTTTTGAAGCTCTCTAGTAAAAAAGATTAAAATAGCGTTATTTTGAATGGCGATGTTGCTTCTATTAGATAATTTAATGCCATAATTTTATTTTCTAATTGTTTCCTAATAAACAATCGATATCTCTTCTAGTTAATCTTTACAAATATCTAAAAATTCTCCAATTTTCAATTCTTTTATCAAATCAACGAATATATTTTTCTATTTAAAAAAAAAAAAGCAACCTTAAATAATTAAATAGAGCTAAGGCGATTTCTTTTCGCAATATAATGTTCAATAAAAGGCAAGAAATCACCACAGGTAAACCAAGGTCTCTGAAAAAGGACCAAAAGCGACACCTAGAGCCTCGAATATTTCATTCCACGGCCTAAGGTACTGTCTTCGAGGTTCGATCGCGCGAATTGCATCTTTGGGTAGTCGCGTTGAAGAGGGACAGGTCGACGAAATTCGACGACCTCGTGTAGAAAGACGAATTGTAATGGTGAAGAATAAAATGAGCGTAGCTAACGCGAGTTTGAGGTCAGAGGATCGCGTAATTATTTTTATATGAGCGCATTATTTAAATGATCGAGCGTCAACGATGAGTTTTCTGATTGTTTTCATCGGGGGAGGCGTGATTCGTTCGGAAACTACTTAAGTCTCTTTTAATGTTTCGCGTACCTATTTAAAAAATCGTGTACCTACTCTGCGGATAACTGCCTTGCATCTTCCACTGCCAGTATTTAAGTCGTATATTTATATCCGTCGTTACGAACGACCCAAATCGCTTGCTGAATCTATTGTCATCGATCGATTGTTCTTCTCACACTTTCAAACGCCACTCTTGTAGAACCCGATTTGTTCGAAGCAAACGAACTTTCTACAGTGCACAATCGAGCCCTTTGCACTTTGAACTTCGCAGGAAGATGACCTTGTTTGATTAGAATATTTGGTTCATCCTATCTTTTAACAATTTAATTCTTCTCCTTCTTACTATTTCTATTAAAATCCTTCGTATTTAAGAGGAATTAGTACGTTTTCTTTTTATCATTTTAACATCAAAGAAGTTATATTCATTTTTTACAATTTGGAATACAGAGAGCAAAAGAACCTACTACAAAAACACGATTGTCCCTTTTGTATTTTGATCTTCATAAGGAGATGATTTTGTTTAATTAGAATATTTAATCAACTGAATTTGTAAAATATTTGATTCCCTTTCTTTTTATCGTTTTTATATAAAAAAAAAAGAATGAGGAGGCTAGGTTCATTTTCTTCGAAGGTAATTTAAAGCACAAAGGGTAAAGGAATTTTCTATGGAGTACGATCGAGCCCTTTGTACTTTTACTTCTACGAGGAGATCAGCTTATTTGATTCAAATTTTTGACCCATTGAATCTTTCAAGAATTTGATTTCTCTTTCATTTCTTATTTTTGTTAAGAAAGGCGAGAGAAAGATTTAGGTTCATCTTCTTGGAAGACAATTTAAAACACAAAGGGTTAATTCAGTCGACAAAATACTCAGCAGTACGTGCACGGTGTTCAGCGTTTTCCAACCCTTTCGGTACGAGCGATACTTTTACTTTGGAGAACGAAATCGATGCCTGAACGAAAACGAGTCGAATGCCCGCTGCGATTCTCCGATCTAGACGTTGGATAATTCACCAATTTTCTTTAGATTTTTTTATATTGAACGATTTTGTAATCTTTGTACGTTAAGGATTAATTAAGTTAATATATTACTTGTATTCGAAGTTACACGAGTTATTCGTGTAATTTTCTACGTTTATATAATATGAATTTTTGTAGAAAGTGTAAAATGAGCGAATATTTATGAAATAAATATTTATCGAGAAGGTTCGAATTATCGATTACAATTGAAAGTCGTACCGAAAGGGGACCAACGAGAAAAAAGAAATCAATCTTTCTTATTATATTTAGATTAGATCGTATTATAGTCATTTGTATAATTTTTAAGCACGACGAATTAATATCTTTATTTCATGTTATCGTCACTTATATTAATATCTTCGATTACTTCTTAATCGCGTTCGGTTCATATAGAATTCTTTAAGATCGAATTATTTTACTATTTGTCCATTCGTTTCTTTCGAATGAGGGTATCGAAAAAAAAAAGTGGAGGAAGAAGCAAAAACGAGACGAAGCTTATATCGTAGCGATCACGTCGAATGTGTTACTTATCGTTATTGATTTTCTTTTTCTCTTTGTATGCAGTAGAAGGAAAAAGGTAATAGGTGTACCATAGCGACATATTTTACGAGATCATAGTATTAGTAGTAACATAAGTTGCCTATCGCGTTGCGTTTGGAAAATTATTTCTTTGAAATTGCTGAAAATTTAGTTTCACAGCCACAGGTCACTGGAAATTGTTGTTGTTAACACGTTGTTCGTTAATCCAGAATTTTATACATTTTTTTAGGACGTAACTTTCTTTTTTAGTACAACTTTTCAACTTACAACACGCGTAAATTTCCATAATATATGGTTTTTAATCTCTTCTTAATTTCGATTATTAAATGGATTGCATTAATTCTTTTTATATTAAAAAAATAATAATAAAACGATGGCGAGCAACGTGTCGAATTGAGTACTTGTAAATGAAATTGAGAACAGGATAAATAGATACGATCGAAAGCTTTCAGAATTTTGATGACTTTGATGATTTGAATCTTCCATACCGACGTAGAAGACTGGTCGTTAACTCCATCTATAGCGCAGAAGATGTGTAATGAATGAATAAGAGATAAAGTAGAACAAAATTGCTTTGATCAAAAAAATTGTATGAGCAAATTGAGTGAAAAATTGTACAAACAATGTTTTCCAGATATTTTAAGTAGTTGTTAAATTATAAAAGTTCTCAAGTGAGAAACATGGTCCTCGTAGACTTTCCATTAAAATTCTAACTCACCTTTCACTAATTAATTTTTAATTCAAAAATAATTTTCTATAAAGAGTTTCTTATTCAAAGAGGAGATATTTCAATAGATATCTTTTACCATATACATGCTAGCAATTTTGTATTTGAAACATGAAAGTGAGAAAAATAAAATCAAGTTAAAGTTTATATCCAAAAATTATCAAATCAGTAAAAAAAGTTTACATTCTTCAAAATTGTTCAAATTGCAAACTAAGACGCCTTCTTAGAAAATTTTTTATCACGGTGGAAAATATAAAGAGACTGTTCTATTATTTGCAAATTCTAATAAGTTACTGGGAAAAAACATAGATATATAAATTATTCCAAATATAAAACTCTATTTTATTTTTCAGTTGTAAGAACATAGAGATCGAGTTACAGAAACTCAGTAACTTTACTTCTAGTCGCGTATTTCCGTATTGTTTGTAATTATCAATTAGCATCGATATGCTGAAAGCTGGTCGATTCCTTAGAGAAAAAAAGAAAGGAAGAAAAATAGGATAGCAGAGGCCAGGCTGAGACAGAAACGAGTTTAGAACCAACATTGCCGGTTACACGAAGGAAGTTGCGAGGGCCGTAGTCATTAATCCCGCATTCGACCAAACATAACGTGCGAGTAATTCTCCTTGTAACGAGATTAACGTTCGCGCGGGACGTTTAACGAGAGGAAGAAAGAACGAAAAGAGAAGGGGAATCGATAGAAAGGTGTAAAGGGGGAGAATGGGAGAGAAAGATATAGGATTTTCTACGAAGCTTAACGTCTATAACTGGACAATAATTGAGATGAGGCGATCGAGGATTCGATTTAAAGAAAAAAAGTAAAAATAAAAATAAAAAAACGTACGGGTGGGGAGAGAGAGAGAGAGAGAGAGAGAGAGAGAAAGATGAAGAAGTGTTCGAGACTTGTGATTGCTCGAAATTCCTAACGAGTTATATTTGTACATTTACTTTACGAGAAACCTTAATATATTTCACTCGATCGGTGGATTATAGCGCATGCGACTGAAGTATACCAGTTTTAAGAGTCTTACGCTTAAAAGTATAGCAAATGCTTTTTCGTTCTCGGACCAGCCTACGAATGTATTATTCCTCGAATGGGAAAAGAACGACGAAGGCGCGCTCGACCGCGCGTCCATGTCCGAGGCAACTCGTTTCGTTTATTCGGGAAAAAAGAATGGAAAACGTAAATAAAAAAAAAAAAGAAGCATTTGTTTCGTCGACTCAACTCACTACCTAAATAACTGTAAACTGCGTAATAAATATAATTATTATTGTTCCTTCTCGATATTCTTGTCTACTCGTTTTATTTTCCTTCATTCTCCTAAGTATGGAAAACCCCTGACAAAACTGTATACTTATGGTTCTAGATCTGTAACTTCGTATAGTTGTAAAGATAATAGAAACGTTCTGTTTCTCTGTATGTAATCATTTCTTTGTTTCTTAAAAACTACTTAACTTAAAGATTAGCAATTACTCGGAAAGAAACGCCGAAGAGAAGAAAAAAACGACATGCCTAAACATAATTTATAGCTGTACGGTACATACGTAGTAGTTTAAAACGAAGATATCTATGTTTACGTAATGTAATAAATTCTCGAACTGCAGACACTACAAAATAGATACGTATATGCAAGTTTTAATAAAATTTAAATATACATACTTTCGATTTATTAAAAGAGATATCGTTGACTTTCTGTAATATCCGTAATTTAATTTTAAAATAAAATTCTTTATATTTAAAGACTTTCGATAATTCGATCTAATCGTACTTTAATTATTAAAGTGATCGTTCTTTCTTTCGATTCTAAGATATATTTGTTCCTTTGGTAGCATGGTTAATTGATAATAGTTTATAGTACTTCATATTTGAAGTAAAACAAGCTATCGTATTATCGTAATTAGTTTGATTGAGGCAATTTGTTGAAACGAGCTAGGATCCAATTCTTTCTTATCATTATATCTTATTCCGCAGTTACGTAAATAGTAGTATGTGAGGTAATATGTCAGCCAACTCGTGACCATGAATACATCGTTTTAATCGATTCATAAATTATGCTGTGCAAATCATTATACATTACGCATTAATCTTACATAAATATTTTAGTATCAAGTGTCTCACTGTTTAACCAATGAGATTAATTGTACTTTTGGTATGCAGTTACTATTTAAAACATACGTAAGAAATAAAGGTTGTTACGATAGTACGAAAACTTGCGAGAGGAATATTGTGTAATTAACCACGATATGAAAAATAAATTAACGTAATAAATAATATTCTTAAGTGAACTCACAAGATGTGAAAAAATCACTAACAATGTATCACATGACAAATACAATTAAAAAAAATCGTGTTAGTAGAGTTATATATTAGTTATTGTTACATAATTTCAAATAAACATCATTATATTTTAAAAAAAAACACTGTCAGCAAAAGATATAATAAAAGTGTATCGTATATATTGTTAAATAAAAACTTCTTTCTTTTTTTAATTGCAAGTTTAAGGTTTCAAACTGTCCGTTTAAATAACGAAAGCTAATTCGAAGATCGCTGATTCCTTTTTATAGTCACGAACTTTAAATCGATTCTAGAGATTACGTATTATCAACTTTCGGCTTAAATTCTAGTCATGAAAGGTATGTCAAATGTAGAGAATTAAAATTCAGAATTCGATATTAACGAACTAGATCGTTGCCTTCAATTGTATTATTTATCGTCGTCAATATAAATAGAAATAGAACAAAAGATCACAAATGGACCTTTTCGCTAAGTGGAATCAACGTCAACGACTCCATTACGCAATACACGATTGCTAGAAACAACGTTATCCATGCAATTAAACTCAATCTCGTTGCATCCCGTTATCCAATTCCCGATACGCGATACCGTGAGTTTTCTCGTCGAACTTGTGTAAAATTTGAGCAAAATCGATCGCTATTTATTATTGAAAACCAGTTTTAATGATGCACATGATGCATCCATAGAAAATGGAAACTATACTGAACAACTGAACTACGGCCAGCGTAGAATAAAAGTCGTGAAACGAACCTATTGACAACGTGAAGACCAAGCAGATAAAACGTGGTAAATCCATTGATATCGATTTTTTATTTTGGTGATACTTGGCTAAATGGAAGTATTTTAGTATCATAGTTGAAAATACGAATAATCTAATAGAAGCCCAAAGATATAACTAGTCATCAGATTCACTATATGACTACTGTATGACTGTAGTAAAACTGAATATGTATCGGTATATTAATAATAATGACAATACTATTTAAATTATATGGTAATGAAAAATGAAACGTTTGTTTTTCATCTATAATCTTTTTGCGGAATTACGTTTTAAAATATGTAACATGTAAAACACATTTCTGAAACAAAAGTAACATTGAGCTTAGAAATCTTGCGAGATCGTAGAGGACCTGTAATGCTCCAAATTCTCGCTTGTTCTGGAATTTCGAAGGACTAGAAACGATTAACGAAGCCCATTGTTTAAACTCAATTGCGATCTCATTGAAACTACGTTAAGTATTTCTTATAGCAAAATTCTTTAACACTTGAATACGACTGCTGAACTCATCCCTAAATGAATCGCATTCAGTTCCATTTAACTCTATCTTTTGTGTTGCTCATTTTTCTTCACTACATGTGGTTTTAAATGTGTGCGGTTTTAATATTTTAATGTGGAATATATTTTTCAGAAAATAAAATGTGTGTATTAGAAGAATATGTATATTTCTATACGCTTTTAAATCAAAATAGTAAACAATTCTTAATTTGTTCTTGTTCTCTATTTCCAAAAAAATGTAACTTTAAATTCAATCAAATTCAAGTCAATTCGAAAATCAAATTGTACCACCAGTGTCTCTGTCACGTTATTTTTGTTTACTCTACTTTCCATTTGTTTTATATTTCGTTTTATTTTTAGTCGCAACGTGTCAAAGATTTCCTTACTAAGTGCAATTTGACGACGTCGTGCAAATTTTTGCATATATCCCCCTCTCTCAGTCCAACTTCTATTTTCTTATCTTTCGTTACAGTTTTAACGACCCTTGCTGTAGTTTCTACATGTAACACGCGAATCTTGCATAGCTTCGTGGTTTCATTGTAATTTCTTCCAGCTTTTACTTAAATCGCCAAGCGACCCATACATAATGCATACATTCGTTGTATGTATCCTGCATAAAAAGTCAAACAAGGACGATTGCGCCATCACATATATTTTATTATTTACAAAGCATTCGTTAGAAATAGTATATCTTTCGATCATCTAGCAGTAACATAACACGGTTTCATCGTCGCTAGACTGCGGATCTTTATGCAAATTTACATATTTATAAATACATCTACGATTTCGTGAGCCACTGTAGATAGAAATTTGCTTTATCCTGCTAAATATATTATACCATGAATATTCAAAGGATAAATTTTCCATAAATGCATAAAAATTCACAGCCTAATCGTCACACGCTATAAGATAATTCTTTCAACATTTACCTATTTATCCTACATTTTCCTATCACGGTAGGTATCGCGTAATTTATCGAAGGAGAGAGATAGAAATTCCTTCGATACGAAGCTACTGCATAATTATTTATTACCGAGGCACGAGTAAACATGGTTATAAAGGTACGCGTAACGTGTGACAGCCATCAAACACTGTTAATTTTGTTACGAATAGTTGTTAAGTAATTTCGACATCGTGAGCTAAATAACAGTTTCACGGTGTGCAGCTAAGTGATACACATTGCAACATGTAGGCCAAACATTTTAGCAATAATTACCGCGTAATGATCGCGCGTCGTTTATTAAACGATCGTTAAACGCGTTAAATTGACAAATTTAGGGATCAATAGTCGTCACTGAGTCATTAACGGCTGCCTATTATGTTCTAATTAAATGTGTCAACAAAATGAACTTGCAATGAACGTAAATGAAAGAAAAAGATACGATTGTAACTTTGTTTGTTTCCAATTGTTGTTAAATGTTTTTCTATGAATATTGGAAGAGCAAGAAGTAAATATATAGTAAATTATACATAAAACAATAATTAAGAACTGCGATAAAACAAACAGACAAGAATAAATAAAATTAAATGAAGGTTTCCATAGTCGAGATGATTCATGATTCAGCAAACGAGAACAAGTCTTACACGACTATTCAATCGAGTATCGTCAGAAGTGTAATAAATAAATCGGATAACAAGATAATAGACAAATTGACCCTATATGCATCTGACCCGTTATTAGCCGAGTATTAGAAGGTCGCGTTTCGTCCACGTCGGAAGGGTTATTGATCTCCATCGTACATACTAAGAATCATTTCTTAATATTCAATTCGAGCTAATATACACAGATTCCAGTACCATTGTTCCATGAGAATCTGTTTTTAATCATTTTTCGTCCATCGTTGATTCTTCCCTCTTCCTGTTGAGTTTTTTTCTTTCATCGTTTGGGGTGCACATAGTAAAAGATTAGTTTAAAATATTCTCTTAAGACTATTCTTCTTTTATCTGTGATAAAAATTGTAAAAAATTAAGTCTGGAATATTCCCTTTATCGTATCTTTAAATTCTACTAACCATTGACAAAAATTTCTATTGTACAATAAAATAAAATAGAACCGTATCATATGTAACCACATATTAAGCAACTCTATATATTCATTTACTCTAACAATTCTTACGTTACAATAAATCTACGAAGTAATCAAAGCGAAATAATTTTTCTCTGAATTATTTTATTAATAAATGGATATGATTATTTATTTTATTTTTTTATTTGAATAAGTATTTTTTGAAATAATTCCTCGAATAATCTCTGATTGTATTATGCCAATTTTGTTAGAGATATTAATATCGGTAATATTAAAATCGTTTATATTTCGTAGTCTCGATGATCAACGATCAACAAACATTTCTGGTAGCCAATTGAAGAGAGTTTCACGAAGGAACTGACGAGTTAACTGGACACTTCCGAGACACCTTCTACAGAACTAGACCTCGTGATAGTACCCTCAATTGATACGCGGTTGGCTGCGTGGGTGGAGGAAAAGCCTGTAGTAGCACGGCGGCTTGGAGAATGAGTTAATGTGTCAGTCGTAAGCGCGATTCCGTCGCGTCGCGCACTTCGACACACCAAAAGACAGAATATCGTTTCAAACAAATTCTTTTTACAAATTTTACTAACGAGCCTGATAACAGAAAATTCTTCTATCGTGAATAATTTTAGTAACATAATAGTTTTTCTGTCGCGAGTGAACAATGATCAGTGTGCTTGTTTAGAAGGTGATCTCTTTGACTTCTTGTGAAGATTTTATGACTATGTATGAAACGTGTAAGTAATTTAGTTTCGAATGAGGATAATATTGATAAGAATTAGTTGTTAGTTTCGGAATAATTTTTGGGGGGAACTGAAATTCAAAGGAAATGATTAATTTGAAAATTTATGGAAGTGTCGTCTGCCCTCATTATCAAAAAAATGAAAGAAACGAATAACAGTAATTTGGTAAAAACAAAAGTGCAAACATTTGCTAATATCGAATTAATTTATGTCACTGAACTATTTAAAAAATTTTGTAACGTGAACTCAATTATCCTCAAATCTACCGATGCTTAATTATTTGTAATAATCGGTGGAGAAATTAATATAAACAAACTTAAAACAATTTTTAAATCTTGAAATCGAAAAAATTCGACATACCGAATCGTCTTCAGACGCGACAAAACGTCTCACAATAACATGGTTCGCGAAAAAGTGTAAATTTTTATTCAAAAGTCGACAAAACAAATATTTTTCTCTTCCAAATACTTGCTTTTGACACTTTTTTCAAAAGACAAAGCACACTTCTATACCCTCTGCTAAAAATAAAAATCTTCAAATTTGTTACTCTACTAACTGAAAAAATGAAGTTCTACAAGGATTTGGCCTTAATTTCTTATAAACAGTACATTTGACGAGAGGAGAAAAGTGTATAAAGCAAAGAAGGGGAACATTTTTAAAGCATGACACAAACGCACTCGAGCGACACAGCGATTATTAATCGCATCAATTAGAAGATCGTCCTTAAAGATTCAATTCGGTTAATGAAGCAGACTAACTCTGAATAAGAATCAGCGCCGAGATGCAAACAGATGCATTTTCCTTTAAAAAAACACTTTCGATCTTTAGTTCAACGATTGAGAAAACTGTATATACACAAAGAATTATCGCTATCACGCTAACTACTTATGCACTTGGCTCGAGCTACTATTTCCATTATATCAACCTGTTGGATCATCCATAGACGCGGCCAGGTTTGAACAAATCTTATTCGAAATAAAAATAAAGAATGACAAATCATTCGGAATGACGAATCGTTTTAACCAATTTATTACTTTTAAAATTAACTTTGTCTTCTATTAGAATCAATTTAAATTTTCGAATAATTTTTTATTTCGATTATTGCTTTCGAATAATACGATTTAACTGATAGTGTCTAACAATTTACAATTACTCTAAAGAATTTTAAAAAGTGCTGTACAACCAACAAGATAAATAATTTATAGCATTCTCATATTATACATAATAAAATACTTTATTATATTTCGAAAAATCACGCATTCGAGAATTAAATGACGCCTACACAAACCTAGAGGCGACAAAGAAAATCGCCGCATAAAAATTTTCTTATGCTTAAAAGAAGCAACGTGCAATAATCCTAGACAATAGTTACATCAAACTGATTCATACTGGTTAATTCATCCTTTCTCATTGATATGCGCGTTAGCGTTCAACTCTTAGAAGATAAACTTCCTTTATGTAAATCCTAAATCGTTTCCCTTCAAAGGATAAGATCGGTGTAGCGCCCTACGTGATTTCCGGTCATGCGACAGTCCTCTGGTCTTAAATAAAATTGATCCCGTGCGTGGAGATGGATTATGAGTAATGGATTGCTTTTCATTCGAGGAATCGAGAGACGACGATAGTATTCGAATTCAGTGGATGCTGATTCGTGACCTGGATACATTAGGTATTCTTCGGTTAAAGTGTAATTCCTTTTCTTAGGGAAGCGTCTCCTTAACGTGTGAGCTGGGAAAGACGACTTTTGATAAGGTGACTTTTAATATTTTCACGATACTCTCAATCTTCTTGATCCTGATAAGACAAAATAAAATTTGGACAATTAACTTTTACATTTGTTTTTGCAATATTCTCTGATATTTTTAATTCTAAACCACGCTAAGTTTATATCGTGTGGATCATAGATGACCAGTAACCGTTTGGATTAAATTATGTACTTCTTAAGAATAAAATGCTTCCTGTATTTTATGTGACGAAAGCTATCATCGTTGATATTTATCCATTATAAGATGGATATCATAGGATATATAAATTACCATAGGATATATAAATTAGAATTAAATATCCTGAAATTAAGTAACTTGAGTCGAGTTTAAAAGTACATTGTCATATTGTCGATCGTAAGATTCGAGACATGTTAATTCAGCATTTGTAATTTTCAACCCTACACGGAAAAATATAACATTACAAGATTCAGATTTTCAACCATTTGTTCGTTTTATTTAATCTCATTCATTGTAATTTAATCAAATTTATATCCATAAAAAAAAAGAAGTGAGAAAATCATTTCTCAGAAAAATTAAACGTAGTTGCTCTAGAAATATAACGAAACCAATGAAAAGAATAATAGAAATAGAACCTCCTGGTTTTATAAGAAATGAAACAAAATTTCCTTAAAAAACGATATTCTCTTCTTCTTTTAAAATTACTTTTCAAAGAAGTTACATCAATTACACAAACGTAGTTACTGTGTGGTGTTTATGACTTTACTACGGAATATTACATTTTGTCATAGAGTCAGAAACTATATTTATTATACGATAACTTTTTATTTCTATTCCGATATGAAGGAAGAGTTTAAATTTACTCCACTTTCACTTTAACTAGGTTAGCTTGAAAAAAATTTTATTGATTTTTGAGCCGTTTAATTAATCAGGAATTCTAAGGAAGAAAAAGAAGTAAGAAATTTGATTGCTCATTACGTAAATGGAGAGCAGGAATTCTCTTCCTTTTCTTCGAGCCTTCGCTTTAAAGCCTGCTCGTTACAATGACCTACTCGCCAGGTTTGCTCGATATATCGATTTTCTGAGGACAACAGGAGTGTTCATGAAGAGCTTGCTACCTTGCTGTTTCAAAATAAGAAACTCGCCTACTGTGATTCGTAAGTGAAATAATATGGAACATGAACTAAATTATTCGATTGCTTGAGATGCGAATTTACCTTACTTGTGCGTTCTTGAATTATTTAAGTGGAACGCGTCAATGTTTCTTCTGACAATTAGTAACGAAATTAAATCAGTAGGCTAATAATGAAATTTCAAAAATGTTCTGCTCAATTCCGAGGCCCGAATTTGTTGTAATTTGCCAATCTTAATGTTCGTAAGGATTTTATACTAGAGTTCCATTTAAATCGATAAATTTCGATTTTGGTGCTTCAAATTCGATAATCTTGGTATTTAAATCTACTGAAACCATATTTATTCGTAGGTGCATTAAATGGTTTCATGAGAGGAACTTTGGTATTTCTAAAATGAGTCTTATTCGGGTCACGGTATTCTTGAAGCTGTACATATAAGTTCATTTTTGTCATAAAGAAAATTAGAAATTTAAAAGAACTTTAAATTCAAAAAACTGTATTAAAAATTTCGGAAAATATGAATGGCAAATTGGTCTGACGCTGTAATTATTCAGATAAATATATTCAATACGAAAAGAGTAAAGTGCCATTTATGAATCTTCCATGATAATTTTTGAAATTTTATTCGAAAAGTACAATTTCACGTTAGACCGCTCGAAAATTTCTCTTTTAAATTAATGATGGAATATAAACCAACGAAAACCAGAGGTTAAAGAGATAAAGGGATTATGCGAAAACGTATTGTTGGTTACGGGGTCGCAATGGAAGTCAATAAACCATGACGAGTAAGAGAGTGTAACAGTCGGAGTGGTATTAATAAATTAGTGTCTAGTTGCTACAAGCAGCGGCAGCGGCAGCAACAGGAGCATTAACAGAAGATGGTGGAATAACAGATAGGAGAAAGGAAGAAGAATAGGAAGAGGTGGCGGCAATGATGAAGATGAAGATGAATAGCGACGCACTTTCGATTCACTTTCTCGCACGTTGTCCAGTTGTTTAGTCCCTTCAAGGTGCGATTCATATTGAATTTAGAAACATTCGGTTATGTATACTATATATGTATAATCAATAATTTTTTATGTTAACCATTTGTAATATATTTTGAGAAACATTGAATTTCTTGACAATTTCTTAATCTACTAAATTCAAATAAAATATTTCCAGCACATTTTTGCAAGCATTGAAACTCTTAGAAAAACAAAACTTTTTTTATAAATTTTAATTCATAAATTAAACATTCTGTCAGAGACATGTGCCTGCTAAGAATAATCAGTGAACATGTTGAAATATCGAATACCGATATTAATAGCTACAGAATAGTTACAGAATACATTTATTGTCGACCTATTCTTGCTTTGTATCATAGTAATCTCGAGTCCATTACAGTACTCTTATAGAACACTTTTCTCTTATTTATGCCTGTAAACAAAGTTTGATCAGAAAAACTAGGACGCCCTATATGATTATCAACGACAGTTTTATTATGGTAGAATTGTATTTATCTGAACCACGTAGGTACTTCATGTAATTGGAATTTATTGATTATACATACCATTATCCACGATTGCTCGTTCGAATAATAGGGATTTAGTTAATCAAACATTAAATCAAATTTTCCTGCAATTAATGGATTTCAGATAAACGTAGTTCTATTATATTAAATGATTCAATTGTGACAACGAGATTACGAAAATCACTGACCATGTTAAACATAACAATTTCGTTCAACAAGACTAAAACAAATAATTGAAGAGCAATAGAAAATTCTTGGTTCTTTCACATCTGCCCTGTTTCTTTTTTAAAATTCAACAACTCGTAGATCAAAACACAATTTCATCCTAAACAATTTCATTCTAAAACAATTTCATCAAACAAAAAATTGAACGAAAAGATCAAATTTCTGCTTGCATCCTTTCCAACTCGAAATCCAAAAACTTACAAAAATGACACGTTCAAAAGCACACTCGACTATTATAGCAAATCGACCGAAACCAACATCACACAAACATCCACCCAACACCAACAAACACCTACATTCGAGTGCTCGCGATTAAGGCCATAGTTACAACGAATGCGTATTCAGACGAACTGGCGTTCCGACGAACGAAACATCTGAACACTACGACGCGTACACTTATACAAACCTATATACTTACTTTTAATTATTGAAAATAATAAGAATAATATAAATTGTCGATTACGTCGACACATTGAGTTCGTCAGAACGTTGAGTCGTCGAAATATGCATCCGCCTTAATCATAGCCTAAAACTCCACCCAATACAGTCTGTCCAACAAGAGTGGCGTACTGGCGATATCCACGAAAGTTTATATCTAATGAGACAAAGATCGAGTTTATATCTAACGAGGTCCTATCGAATAAGCCTTGTCTTATAATGTTTCAATTTCGTTTAAAGTCTACATTATTGAAAAGATCTGAACATTCCGAAATGAGTGCTGCATACGTTTGAAGCGATCGTCCACGACGTCACTGCATTAGACTAACCGTCCGAGTCATCCGATGCAGATCTCAAAAAAATGTTTGGTATTACGAAGCCCAAATTGAAAGATGTTTTAAAATCAAGAACTCTAATAATGCGCGTTCGTAAAATATATAGGGTACTACCTGTATCCGTATCTGTGGCAGACTGAAAAATGAATAGAAAGCGTGCCGAAACTTTGCCAAGCTCTCCAATTTGCCAATCGATAACAGAGGAAATTGGACGCGTTATTAAGTAAAAACGAATTAATAGTTTAAGTGTACTATCGATCCATACTAAATTATTTACAAATATATTAACTTTTGCTGAGATCTATATTAAAATCCATATTAAATTTTGTACAAATATATTCATTTTCGCTGAGATATCGCCAATACGCTCTCGTAGGACAAACTGTACTCCTCTCGCGTGTATCCCTCGACCAACGTTGGTGAATCGATTGAAAAGTTTTGCGGCGGGTTCCTCGAAGCGACTGGAATCATCTCGAGGCGATCGGCCATTCGCGATGCCGACGAAGAAGGTGGCATTGTAAGAGCGTCTCTGGTCGTTGATCGAGAAGGTGGCAGAGTGTCGCGTTCGAACGAAGAAGAGGAGGAGACGCTTATCGTGGCCGGGCCGTGACGGTGCGTGGCGGCGTGTGCACACGCGTGTCGTTCGTGTGGGATCAGATTATCGGTGTGTCAGTGCGAAAGAAGACAATTGACTCGCAGCCGCCGTCGTGCTTGCCGGGGGCCTTCTGACGTCACATCCTGTCCTCTAGCTAGTCGCGATCTCGTTTGGACCACGGCACATCAAGGTACGCAGATTCGTGCGTCCTCAATGTTTGGACGCAGAAAACTGTCACAGACCGGCCTAGCACGTGAGATCCAACCGCATCTCGCCGATCTGCTCGATCCTTAAACTTCGTCTTTTCCTCTTTTCCCATCTTCGTACTTGCGCTTTGCTTTTTCTTCCACGAAGCGACCACACAATTCAAAACGTGAAACGTGCAGAATGAAATTGGAGGATGTGGATACGGGAGAAACTTACTTCGAGAGTGATTTTTTTCGGTTGGATTTTTTATATGAATTATGAGCGGAGGAGTGCCGTTGAGAGCGGTGGCTAAGAAAGTGTGTGGTACGGTGAAAAGCGAAGAAAGGACTAATTAGAGTGTGCAATTAAGTTGAGTTTCCGGGACAGTGTGTCAGGTGTGAGTAGCAGTCCAGATTGATATTAATGATCCTTGTCGATGGAAGTGCGGATTTGAGATTGGTTTTTAATTGAATTTCTCGACCGTTTATTTAAGAGTAAAACTAATGTACCATAATTCGACCATTTAGTGACCGCGCTAATTAACTACATTTTTTAAATTTTAGTATCACGTTAGATTAATGTCTTAATATTCTTCATTTCTTCAGATTCTTAGATTCTTAGATTCTTCAGAAATAAGACGATTAATATTGATGGAATTGGTGAGCTTAGTTTTATATGGATCAATTGGATTTCGTTGAGATACGTATGTATTTAAATCGTTGTTTAAAATTAAGTACCGATTCTTCTGCATTTCCTAAAAATGATTGACAAACAAGATAGATCGATAAAAATAATACAAATATTTTAATTCATGAACGTTCCTTTCAAAATTTTCTTCGCTTCGGAAATCGTCGTTGATAATGGTGCTACATTCTTGATTAAGACTAACTCTCTGCTCTCTTGCCTGATACTATTCTTATTTTCTAAAAATAGTTACTAAGCGTTTTTTTTTTTTTTATTAATTAAAATAACATCACAATCTTTTTAAGACGAAATTGTCAGCAATGATATTTTTGCTATACCATGCACTCTGTGCATTTTTGCACCTTTAAAACTAAGATGCACAAACATCTGAAATCTATCAATAACAATCCTAGATTTCTCGTTGAAACTATTTGTTTAACTGTTCACATTTCCCAAAAATTATTCCTAGAAACGGTTATGCGATAGATGTATAAAAGTAACACAAACATTGTTTTAACTACTCGATATTTTTGCAAAACAGCTCTAGCACTCAGTTCTAGCACTCTGTTCTCTCTTTCACATTTTCCAAAAATTATTTCTAAAAATTATCAAGCTATAGAAACTAATAAAAGTAACTCTGGAATTATCCTAACTTATCCGACATTCTCTATACGAAACCTTTTTTGCTTTCAACAATCCACAACAACAGCATCCTCCAAATAAAACACGAAATACTAGATGAACGTTGCTCGATTTTTCAGCAAGAAAACAACGATGATCGACCACAAAAGATGGATCTTCAGAATCCTCGTTTGGGCATACGTTTACGCGATCGTTTCAGCGAATTTAACAGATTCGTCAGAGATCGATCTGTCCAACGAAATGGACACGTCCACTACCACGAAGAGAACGTTTCCTGACAGGTGTCTCGTGAAAACTGAACCAGGACCATGCAAGCAAAACGTTCAGAAATGGACGTTCATCAAGACTGAAGGGAAATGCAGGACTTTCCTTTACGGTGGCTGCTTAGGAAACGAGAATCGTTTCAATTCGGAAGTTGAGTGTCTTTACCATTGCGTGGGTGGTCCTGAACGTAAGGAAATACTTTGATTACTTTTATCATTTATTCAATTATTTGAATATCGTGATTGGATAATGTACTAGAAAGAGATGAGGTAAATGGAAGGTACAAATCGATTAGTATAAAAATACAAAAATAAAAAAAAGGAGATAGTAGAATTCTATTAACATCAGTACTTCCAGAATAATCAATACGTCCAATTGCTAATTTTTTACAGAAATTTTATAAATTTACAACGATGCATTTTTAGGCGTTTGAATAATCTTTTTTGTATAACATGTGAATGAAATTTTTTCTCTTTGTATTGCACATTCTTTTTTATATAATTAACTAGAAAAATCTTTGTACGGTTTGTCTCTTGAAAGAGACAGATATCACGCAAAATCGTAGGAGACAGTAAACTAAAAAATGCTACGGAAAATTTTTCCATGATTTAATTTTGATAAAAACTTGGTACCTTTCCAGAGAAAATGTAATTTTCGTGGTATTTTTACTGAATTTCTGGTTTCTTAGATACACTGCCACCTTATTTAATCACAAAGGGAAACGTATTTGTAACGAGCACTGCAACCACGAACACACTGCCTTCTACCACCGCCATCACTCCACGACCAACGTTTGCACCGCCGGAACCAACAAAACCACCTGTACCAAAGTACAAAAGGGGAAAGGTGAACTAACTTTCCTAAATCTGCCTCAAAATCTATGGCATACGATATAAATATATTTAATTTGATTGAGACAAATAATTCAGATATTTCATAATATCATGGTGTTAACTATAATTAATCTAATAATTCATCGCTTAACGAAGAAAATAATTAAGATAGCAAATTTGTTAACGAGAGTACACCCAAGGAATTACTCGACAGGAACTAACTTTCATGGAGTCTGGCTACGAGAAGACTTTTATGTTCGCGCAAAGTAACACGTTTATTCAGCTGGACGGTAGCGGTATAAAACCTTTTCAACTTCGGTGAGTAATCTTAACTATGCTTCAAAGAATTTAAAATTGTACGCATGAATCACATGAAGGACAAACTGATTAACGACATTAGTATATAAATTCTTCCGTATCTTTAACATTGAAATTGAGAAATCTGTAAAGAATAGGATCGATCAGTTCCACTTTTGAACAATTTATATAATCAAGCCAATGTCGAGTTATCAATCTCTTGGCAGAAAAATACGAGAAATCAACGTTAATAGGAAAATCTTGATCCACTATTCTAAATATGGCTCTAATTTGCAGACTGTGTCGTGAGATATCTTTCAAATTTCGCACGAAATTACCCCATGGTCTGCTGGTCTACCACAGCGTGAAGGATCGACCAGAGAGCTTAGACCCTTATGCTCTGTACGTGATCGTAGAGAAGGGCCAGTTGAAAGTGGTGCACGTGTTCGGAAAGCGGTCAACCAGTCTGACCGTCGGCGAGGGGTTGAACAGGGACGAATGGCATAGCGTTCTGGTGAGAATCGACGTCCACGGAGCGAAATTGATCGCCAGGGTGGACGATAAACAGGAGGAGACGACGCTCGAAGTTCTGGAGCACGCAGTCAATTACGGAGTGTCCGAAGAACTCGCGTCTGTCGTCCTTATTGGAGGTAATGAAACTTATTTTTTACTTCTGATTTGCTGATTTTTGATTATATATTTTTAACAGAAGTTTACGCGTGAAGAGTTTAACGAAGTAAGCGTACATAATATGTATAGAGCGTTAAAAAATCAAGATGTGAAATTTCAAGGATACCTGCATGGTTCTCACTGAAAGAAGTTTAGTTAACTGTACAATTTTTAATGAGTTTCCGTATTTCTATTTGTAATTTGCATTCGATTAATTTATATACTTTAATATTACGAGCGGTTCTTCCTCTATAAAAAATGTCCCGAAATATTTAAATTAAATATTGCTAAAGCTAAGAAAAAGAAAAGACGATCTTGTCGGAAAACTCAGCCAATAATTTCAACTGAATTTAAGTCGCTAATAGTCCATTGATACAGCTATAAACAATGTGAATTAGAAAAGAAAGGAAATCGTAGAATATATTAAATCAGTTTTCTCATGAATTACACAATTTTCGTTAGGGTTGAGTTCCGAGGAGAGACTGCACGGCGTGAAGTATATAATAGAATCGTTTGTTGGCTGCATAAGAGATATGGTTCTCAGCTCAGGCAAATCGGCCAGCGATTTGTTGCCCATTCAGCCTCTGATTGCCACGAAGCACGAAAATGTGAAAGAGGGCTGCATAGACAAGTAAGGGACTCGTTGAAATATATTACGATAATTGTTATCGCTATGTTCGAATGATTCGCTTGATAAACAAATTTCAGATGTAGAACACGAGAGAATCTCTGTTTCATCTCGAGCCAATGTGTGAACCACTATAATAGTTTAACTTGTGACTGCTTTGGGACGAAGTACGAAGGAGAACGATGCGATGTATACAGTACGTAAAAAGAAAATAGTCCTTCGTCATTTACTTACATCAGGAAAATAAATAACTTGCTTATAAATTGATAATTTTATATCCGATTATAGTTATAATTATAGGATTTTTTATTTATTTAGAAATATTAGAAATTGAGGTTTCCAATGATTTCTATCCTATATGATAAGTTTATTGATAGATAGAATTTATTGTTTATGGTTCACCCGATATTTCTTAGGCCATTTGTCCACGATACTACATAATAAAATTTTATTTCCATGAAATATAAACGTACAGAATTTTTGTTTCTCGAAGAATCGAAAGAATTTCATATATTTAATTTAATTATTGACCGTGTCACTGGGATATGAACGTAAACAATATATTTTACCTACGAAGGATTAACATATAGAGTTTAGATGCAAACTTTTATCCAAACTTTCTGATACATCTTGTATAAAAGAATGATATATTTCAGCGGCCACGATCTTAACATTAAGAGGTTCTTCATACGTCTCGTTCCGCGTTTACGATTGGAAAGACAGAGTTCACTCGTCTGTGAACAGAATAAGCCTTGCATTCAAGGTACTTAATAAAGAAATTTTTATCTCCATCCGTAGAGAAATTTCTCTATTAACAATTCTATTAACTTTTATAAAGACAAAATGGGACGACTCGGCTTTATTTTACGCGTCTGGTGAAATCGATGGGACGCCACACTACATAGCAGCATACATCATGAACGGATCAGTTCACGTTGCATTAGATTTCGGCCACAAGTCGAAGATCACGACGAAGCTAGGCGATTATATCACCTCGAACCATTGGAATAATTTAACAATATTTCATAATGGATCTTTGGTCTTCGTTAGTTTGGACGATGAAATCAAAGTGCTTGAAATTCCTGGCGAGAATTATAATATGATCATCGATCCCGAGATCTACATTGGCGGTGGTCCTGAATTGCACAAGAAGAAAGGCCTTCGGTCGTACAATAATTTTGCAGGTACGAAACTTTGTCAGTTATTATAATACTTAAACTACAGCCAGTTACTTCGAAATTTTATATATCAAATCAAAATGATTTCCATTTTCACTAGAAAAATTAGAAATTATTCATCCGCTACGCGATTAAGAAATATCAATTTCTCTCTTCTATATATCACTTTATTAATTTACATTTCATAACTTTTTAAGGTGTAATACAGGGAAATTAGTCGGACAATTACTCGAAAGAAATTTATCCTTTGAGTGGCACCGTAAATTCTTTAAAATTGACGAATCTTTTTTCAAGTTAACTTTTGCTTGTCTAAGACCTGTAGCGATTTTCATATTTGATATTTGATTCCTTTTTAAGTGTCAACAAATTTACATGACTCGATCACCTAAGAACATCTTGTAGCTGTTGTTTAATGATTCAGTGATCTGGATACGTTTAGAAGACGCATATTTATAGCAGTAGCACACGCTCGTATGCCGACTTCAAAAGATCGATGGAAATCGATTGAATTGGTTTCAGGTTCGCTGAAGTACGTTTTCTTCAACGACAAGTCCATTATTTATGAGTTGAAACGTTCCAACCCCATGGTGCATTATATCGGTGTATTGGCGCCAGAGTATTACGAGGCAGATGTTGATGTGATTCCAATAACGTATCCGTTCGCGGACAGCCACATTTGGTGGCCAATAGCACGCACCGACTCCCTTAAACTGAGCTTCGACTTCAAAAGTTCGAAACCGGTGGCTGTGGTCGCGTCAGGGAATGTGACAAGTAATCGTAGTCTTGGATACTGGGAGGTATGTTACGAACATCTTATTCAAAAACGATAAACAAGATGAATAGATTCGTTCAGAAAGATAAATTTTTCTAGTAAAGTTATAGAAAAATTTTCTAACAAAACTTGTATAGTAAAGTTATTGGGGAACTGTTTAAAAAACTACGATTTTCTTAAAGAAACTTATATACATAAATTTAGCATATCATCTATAACTTTACTATATAAATGTACTTTGTTCGTTGGAATCCCATAAGAATTCTATTTCACACTTACTGTCTTTAGCATCAGATGATAAGATTAAATCATTCTATAAATAATAGTGTCTCGTTTTTTAACGAACCTTCGAAATAAAATAGAATTTAACTGTTTTAATTTTTAACCAAACAATGGCTTCCATTATTATTTAAAGTTTGCTCAGATTCTTTGCATTATTCTTCCAATGCAACAAAATTTCAAACTGACTTCCTTCTACCTCGATGTAGAATTTCGGTTAAAAAAGACATTCTAAAGTATCATCAAATTTAAACTGTCAAGTATCACAAAGTAACAGCATCTTTAATTGTCTATTACGATTTACGAATTTACAAATGATCAGCTGCGCGTGATAAACGACGAAATTCGCTTCCAACTGATCCCGGTGTTAACGGAGAACATCACGGTCTCCACCGCCGTCAAATTTCCTCCTTACAATACCTCTTGGCACGCGGTCGAATTGAATTACACGAGAGGAGAGCTCAGCGTCCTGGTGGATTATCGGAACAAACACAGCAAACTCTTCTCCATGGCGTTCGAATTGGGCGACAAAGTTATCATCGGAAGTGGAAAAAGCAACGCGGGTAAATTCAACATTTTTTTTTAGAAACTACGTGACCAGAACGTTAAATTATAACGCGTTGCACTCTGCCTCAGGTCTGGTTGGATGTATGCGTGAAATACAGGTGAACGACGAGAGAATAGAACCTAGACACGTGATCAATACTGATAGAGTGATCGGCGAGGTAGCCTTGGATAATTGCCAATTCGTCGATCCTTGTACCAGACCGAACACTTGTGAACATCAGGGGAAATGTTCGGTGACAGAGGACAGAATTACTTGTGACTGTACAGGCACTGGCTACATCGGGAAAAATTGTCACTTTAGTAAGTAAATTTGTAGATTTGTTCAAAATATTGGAAATAACGTGAAAAATTGTATTTTTAATTAATCAGGACTGTCTCATCCTATGCTGCAATACATTTTTTGCCTCTAGAGTATTAATTTCTGTTCTATAAAAAAAGAAAAAAATAATAATCAAACATTACGACTACTAAAATTTTTTAAACAAACTAATCTTTCCCAAGAATGCTGAAGCTCGACTGAGTAGCCAACAAC
The DNA here is from genome assembly GCA_014737505.1 of Bombus sibiricus. Taxonomy (NCBI): domain Eukaryota; kingdom Metazoa; phylum Arthropoda; class Insecta; order Hymenoptera; family Apidae; genus Bombus; species Bombus sibiricus. The sequence continues at coordinate 20,654 of JACXIM010008890.1, read as the reverse complement.
GTAATAATCTATTAGGTTGTCCGAAAAGTGTTTTTCTTTTACAGACACGTCTTTTACAACGACGCATCTTTATACAAACATGAAACCTAATCTGTCGAACGTTGTGATCTTTATTTTGATAGAACAAAATGGATCATACGTAATTCGATAAAATAATATAAAACGGAAAATATTGTGCATCCATTATTTCCTTATAAAACGAAAGAAACTTTTCGGACGACCTAATATTATAGCGTAATAATCTATCGTGGTAAGAGAATTAATAACACGAGTAAAAAATGATACAAAAATATGTAAAATTTCAGCTATATACAGAAAAACCTGTGAAGAGCTAGCATTATTGGGATATACCCAGGACAGAGCTTACACAATCGACATCGATGGAAACGGTAGATTCCCTCCAGCGAATGTAAAGTGCGAGTTCCAGTCTATCGAGGACTCGACAAAGACTATTGTAGAGCACAATCTACCCTCACAAGTCGATGTTAGATCCACTGCAGAATCCGATTTTTCATTCGACATCAAATACAGAGAGTTCACTGCAGAGATGCTACAAGAATTGATCTCACATTCGTTGTACTGTAGTCAGTACATCAAGTACGATTGCTACAAAGCTCCATTGGAATTGCACAGTGCTACATGGTTCATTAGCTCAAAAGGAACCACCGTAGACTACATAGGAAATGTGACTAGGGGATCCTGTCCTTGTGGAAGTGAGTATTAGAACTTTCACATATTATATATTCTATTCGTTATTCGTTAATATAGTGATTAATTATAGCGTTCTGTTCATTATATAAAAACCATATTTTAACAAAAATCCATATAATATAAAACGTTTCAGGATGAATTAGTGACTTTAATTATCTCAATCGCGTGATTTTCCGATTTATACGAGACACAAGAAATCTTTATTTAGAGAAACTATGCAGCACAGTTAAAAATGCTTTTTATACTTCGTAAAATAAAGAAGTGAAACAACAATTATCATAAGAAATACTTGAGATTTGATATCATAGGAATCGTTACAATGACATTATATTTCGTGTCTTCTACGTAGAAATGAAACTTTCGTAAATAGAGCTCTACTACATTTCTGATTCGAAATTATCGTAATAATCAATAAAGCTGACAATGTATTAATATTAATGAAATATCGATTTCACATTTATGTTTAGTGAACAGGACATGCGTCGATGCAAATCTAAGCTGTAACTGTGATGTTCTCGCGGGAACCGCAGGAAAATGGCTATCTGACGAAGGATACTACGAAAGACCAGACTCCTTAGGCATCACTAGTATGGTGTTTTTGCAACAAAAAGATCTCGAAGACGATGCACAAGGACGAATTACCTTGGGACCGTTAGAATGTGTCGAAACTAGTAAGCGATGTTTCTTTATCAAATTAAATTAAACTGTTTAGAGTAATTGTTTCTTTAGATTCAATAGCTCTCATGACGCATCTTCTACATTCTACACCGATTCGTAGATTTACAAATTTAATCGCACTCGAGAATTGTTAACTATCGTTAATTATTACGTTCGTTAATTTTTAGATACACAGAAATACGTCGTCACTTTCACGACCTCGCAATCGTACATCGAAGTGCCTGGTTGGAGAAAAGGAGATATAGCATTCAGTTTTCGAACAACTGGAGAAAAGGCCATTCTTCTGTATCAACCACCAATTAGAAGCAATTATCCATCCTTCATGGTTGCTTTGACTTCAGAATTTCGATTGACGTTTAACTTCACTCTAAATACTGGTACTATCAGGGAGTTAGAGGTGCAGAGCGTGAGAAAATTAAACAATGGCGACTGGCAGAAAATCTGGATCGACTATAATGATTATCACGTCAGATTCATGATCAATACCGACTATCAAATGGTTGAGTTGTTACCTGAAGAAGAGTTTGGGCCATTCGAAGGTTCTATGTTTATTGGCGGAGCCACCGCGTGAGTATTCTTTTTTAAAGTGTCTTGTTTAATAAAAAAAAAAAAAAAAGAGAAATATAGGAATATTTAAAAAAAGAAAGAACGAAAGATTTATGGATATTAAAAACATTACGAGAATGAGACTGAATATTAAAACAGTAAAATATTATAAACTATTAGAAATGTTTGAAGATTGAGAAAAAAGAGGAAGAACAAAGTACTGTAGAAAAATTAAAAACCATTCTCAAAAATACCTTAGAAGATAACAAAACCCACGAATTGTTAATGCTTATCGTGGAAACCGAATTACGTATTGTGTTAGTCTTTCGTGTATAGTATATTCTCTAGTTTTCGCTAATAATCTCCCAGGTAATGCAACGCTGATTAAACACTAATTGAGAAATAAATATCCGAAAAATTAGAAAAACAAAATGTTAGAAGAATTAGAGAAACAAAAAATGCTTAGAAATTTAAAAAAATATTAGAAAAATGAGGCTACGAACATAGAAAATGTTAGAAACTATTAGGATTAATCGTCATTTGAAATTCCATTCAAAAATGAAAAATATCTTCATAGCCTCAACGACTTGGCCAAAATAAAAGAATAAAAACCGACTCTCGTCTCTTAGAGAACACTTGAGGACTTCTTCAGTTCGCCAAGGGCTCATCGGCTGTTTCCGTGGTTTGGTTGTGAATGGGGAGATTTTAGACATTCACAGCTACATGTCGGTCCACCTATCCGAAATCATAAAGGACTGCAAACCCTCCTGTCAACCGAACAAGTGCCAGAACGGTGCCAGATGTGTAGAACTGTGGAGCAACTTCGAGTGCGTCTGCGAGAACAAATGGGCTCACCTTGGCACCTATTGCGAGACGAGTAAGCTTCTGCACCCAATTTCAAATCTCCATTGTCACCTATGTATTTCCACATTTTATCTCTCGATTCTTGTTTTATCGATTCGATCATTTAGATATAAACAACAAGGCCTTGACATTCACTTCCCAAGGTGCGTTTCTCAAAAAGAATTATTTTGGTAAGGACGAAGAAAGTGAAGAAACAGTATTGTTGAAGAGTATACTGTTACAAAATATTCTGATCAACTTGAGGACTTATGATACTCATTCGTTGATCTTGTATGCGAATGATCATTTGAATAATTTTGCTCATCTTTACATCTCGAATGGCACCAGTATAGTGTACCTATTCAATGCTGGTAATGAGATTAAGAACATCACCGTGGAATATCCAGGTAATTAAAAGGGATATTTTATTAGGAATATTATTTCAGAAATATTTTGGGCTCTTTATTGAACCTGCTGCAGTCCGCGAATTGTCCCGATCTTACTGTTAATTCTTTTTAACAGACGGAACATAGGAAATTATCTTATTTTAAAATTTCATTTTCATAGTATCAATTTTTTGTAGTCGTATGAAAATACTACTAATAATACGAACATTAATATATTTGAATTATCGACATTTATATTTTTACATTAACTAATTAACATATAAATGCTATAATAGATACATTGGTGTTCCAATACTTTTTGTAATAATGTATAATATTGTAGCCAGTAATTTATAATATTATATATCTTGACATAGCAATATGTAACGTACAAGCATCTTCCAGGTGTGAACACAGGAATTTCGATCCAAATTGCGATAATTCGGGACGAAAAATCAACGACACTTCACGTGAACGAGTACAACTCTACCCTAAACGCCACTCCAGTCTTGCTCGACACGTATTCGAATAAACCTTGGATAAATCCAGAAAAGGAAGTGCTGGCACCTCAGAGGCCACCAGCACCGCCCAGCAATTACTTCCAGGTGAGATTTCAGGCTTTCAAATTGAATCGAATGTGTACAATGATCAGAAATCTTACATAGGTGAATCTAGGAGGCTTCGATTCGAATGACCTGTTGAGGTTCGGCAAAGAAGATATGCAAATTAAGGGCTATGTCGGCTGTCTTCGTGGATTGATGATCGGAGAATATCTAGTTGATTTGCCTAGCCTTGCGAACGAGGCTAATCACGAGGGTAGCAAAGGAGTGCTACCTAATTGTCAGATGAAATGTGACGCTACCCCGTGCAAGAACAACGGAACTTGTACGGAAGATTTTGGAAGACAGGAGTTTTCTTGTAACTGTGAATTGACGTCGTACTTTGGGGAACATTGCGCTGATGGTGAGATATTTTTGCTTTAAGTATATTCTTTCGAGGCTTCTTTTTTTGTTTCGTTTTTGAGAAAATGATTTGAACAACAAAATTTATCCTTCTTTAATTTAAGAATTATGGAGATATCTTGCAACGTGATATCATTTATACTATTTACTAGATGAAATACTTTCTGTGTTTTATTATTAGGAAAATTAAAAATATTTTGTCCGGCTCATCCGATCATTAAATAATTTAATAGATTTACCTAGTACAATGGTTAATTTATTCGATCGCAATGATGGATTTGCTTCTCTTTAAAATATTTTATATATTAATTTTGAATGAATCCATCGATAGAATAAATTGTTTATAACATTTCTCATATTTCATTCAGTAAAGGATAATTCGTTCGGTTTCTTTCGTTGATAGAGAGAAATTAAACATAGAAAAATTAGAAAACGTAGAAAACGATGCTGAATGTAGGAAGAGAAGTGTTTTAAATTTTATGTGAAATTCTCTTTCATGTGAAACAACATTTAATTAATTAGTTATAAATATTGAGATATGAAAAATAAGCACGCGAGATATCTTGAAAGAGATCGCGTGAGCGACATCATGTCACGTGATATCTCATCTAAGAATATTGCACGCAATATTTATTAAAGTAAACAAGAAAGAAAACCTTAATAAACTTGGATCTAAAACTCATTTGCGTTGAGGTTAGAAGAGATCGCGTGTTAATAGAAAACGTTTTCACATGATACGTTTAAAATGTCAATTAGTCATTTGGATACAATGCACGTCTCACCAGAAAATATTATATGCTTTTAATAGATAAATCATATACATAAAGATACGATAGATAGGATCTGAAATTTATCTTCCTTAGATATTTATTCTTTTTTTCTTATTTATATTTCTTTTATTTATTTTAGCAGATACATTACGTATTCTTATGTTTCGATGCAACCTTCTTTCGACACTTCCCATAACGATACAGAGACCAATTGAAAAATAAATTAGACCAATAAAAAGATGATGTCACTTAGAGTTTTATGCGATTGTACTTAATAAAATCAATCCTGAAAAATAAAGTCATCGCTCATTTACAAATGATAAGACCTTGAACAACTCATAGATTATCTAAATACTAAAGATATAAATTATGTTAGATAATATTAAATTATAATAATAAAAATAATTTGAAAAAATAATTTCTGCTACACTGAAAATCAACTATTATATTTGAGAATTATTACATTGCTCTAGAGATTTACGAGGATTTTGAAACTTATCAAATTCAATAGTACAAAATTCGCGTTGTTTGTTAGAAAAGGGAGCAGACTTCAGTGGCGAGAGTGTTCTGCAGCGCGAGTTCGACCCGGTTGACAAAGTGAACCAAGTGAAGGTTCAATTAGCATTCTCAACTAACGATGTTCAACAGCATACCATGGTTCTTCTACTTTTACAAACAGAAAATAAGTAGGTTTTTCGTCATTTTTCTATGTTTCTAATCCGTACACTATCAATCAATATATTTTACATTTCGAATTCGTTCCAATGATAATCACGATCTGAAATCGCTCTTGAATCCTAGATATCTTTTGAAAGATTTTTTTTTCAGAAACTACTACTTGCTGGTTGCCTTGTCGTCACAAGGTGGGCTGATTTTTGAAGAAGACAGAGAAGGCTCCGCATATGAAGTACGTTTACGTCCGGGAAGCTTCACAAATGGAAACCGACACAGTATTTACTATGTTCGAGATAATAATACAACCACGCTTCTGGTGTGTTACTCTTGCTATTGTTTTAATGATTTTTTAGTTTTACAAGTAGACTGCGCATTTTTATGCAAATTAATATTCTTGAGAATTACAGAAGTATATATTCGGTAGAATATTAATTCACCTATCAAGTATTATAAAAAGCACTATACTTTGAATATTTTATATATTTTTTCATGTTACTTGCATTCCGTTTAATTTTTCACTTTCGAAGTTTCTACCTAGATACATAAAAACAGTCTATTAATAACTACTTATACTAAATACAGACACGCCGATGAATACTTAAAACAAATCGCATTTGATGTAAATTGAAACGCCTTGCAACATCCACCGTCGAATATCTGTCGAACAGATTAAATTTGACTTTAGAATGGCATACCATCCCCTAAATTGATTGACAATCCCTTTACTGGTTGTAGATCGATCGCCAGCCGATGCAAATGGTACCAATGCCAGTGTTGAAGCCGAGAGAAGACGAGGACAATAGTCCAGGCGTGACAGAGATTCAACTAGGCGGTCTGAACACGACAGATTCTCGATTCAGCGGCAATGAATACAAGGGATACACCGGCTGTCTGAGCAGTGAGTGCTACGTTAAATCAAGCCGCTATGAAAAACAAAAGTCTGTCGAAAACCGATAACAGTTTATTCGTCGACAATAAGAGTCGAACCGTGGTTTCTAATAGAATACTGTCTTTCTTATGTTAGACAAAACGATCGTCAGCCACATTGCGATTACGAAATGACGGATACCCTCTTCTTGTAGACGTCGTGGTATCGATCAACGGAGGACCTAGCATGAAACCGCTCGAGGAATATATGCTATTTACGAAACAGGGCAGCGAAACGGTCAGGGCGACGATACTTGCTGGAGTGAGGAGCGCCCAGTGCGCGGTCTTTCACACGGAACCACGTGGCCCTGAACCACCCAGAAACGATAGCGTTGTAAGAAACTTTTTATTATCAAGCACTGTCAATAGTAAAGCATTTATTTAAATATTTTTTATATAGAAAGTCACTCATACTTAGTTAAATTCTGGTACATACCATTTTGATAGGTTCTGCGATATTAACACTTTGACTGCCACGTTTGTCATATATGACCGGCTACGGTTTCTCCTGTGACGCCACGGTGGTCATTGGTGACCGGAGCGCTTGAACTTCTTACAATTGTAAAAATTCAATGAAAATTGACAGTTAGGACATTTTGAATATAACCGATAAATAGAAGATACTTTGAAATAAAAAGTGCCCCATTCAACAATTAAACATTTTTATTAGAACATCAATAAAAAAAAAATGAGAACAAATATTGCATCTAACCGTGCAGTGTGTTTGCATCCATATCTTTAAGGGATAATCTACAAATATCATTATAAACACATCTTAAAAAATAATCGTAAATGCTGCTTTATAATCATATAATTGAAGTTAGAAGTGTGATCATACCTTACTATAATATATAGAATGAGCAAATACTGTTTACTAATATCTTCTACACGTTTCAACAATATATCCTAGACGTATTGCTTTCGACGAAATAACGAATGCGAATGTTTTGTTGAAATAAACAAAGCCTTGTTATAATATGTCGCTATCAACTGTTATCAAGGCGCCACGGTGGTCACGTGTGACCACCAATAAAATAAGCGGTCCATTGGGGAAGAATGTTGTCTTACGTCATCAATTTATTATTATATTTTTTATTATTATTATTATATGCTTTGAATAATAAAAATACTCTCTTGACGTCCTGAGCGAAGCATATGATTTCGGTGTGGCAGTCAAAGTGTTAAACGTTGATGGAATATAGATATTGGTAGAAGAAATCCAGTTAATGTAAACTGCGAACAAAGTTATTGTATCATTTAACTTTTACGTGCACACGTTATCTTACCAAAGAATTTTGATACAATAGCTTTCAATTAAGCTTGACACGGTACTATCTTCGAAATATATATTATGACGATACAAGACATTCTAATATAATAACTACGGTATAGCAAATAACAATATAGTAAGATGAAATAAGCATTAATATAATAAATATGTCAAAGGATCGCAACAGATCCTGGATGGAGGATCCTCCGAAGAGGAATTTATATAAATCGCAGTATTCCGACGCGACACAGGAGGAACAAGGTGCTGGTACTTACATCTTCATCGCATTGTGTTGCGTATTCGTTACCGCGGTGATCGGCTGCATCTATGAAGTTTGGCGAAGCGCAAGAAAAGATCGACGTCGAAGACGCGAAGCCGGGATCGCTGGCTCGCCCGTACTTTCACCCTCCGGATCTCAAAGATGGCAATCTCAACAGTATACGGATCAACTAGCTGGTGCCGTGAAAACGGTAGGCTTCAAGAACGTGACGGAAGATGAGAAAAGACCAAATGGCACGCATAAGTCCGCGGCGAAAGAGTATAAACCGCTGGCCAACGCGGAGTCGAAAGACTTAATAAACGATAAAAGGGTTCATATTAAAGGTAAGTTTAAGATCGTGATAAATAAGCTGCAAATTTGTATTTGAAGATGCAAAAGTAAATAGAATGCATATATGAAATATGTAAAATGTTCAAAATATAGTGATTATTTATTTTATATATTTATTTACAATGATAGTCTAGAAAATTAACTGTAGAATTTTATGATTTTCGAGGATTTCAATGTTAATCAACTTTGATAATAACAGAAAGGATTTTGATTGGTTGAGAGGTGTGAAGAGCATAATTGTAAGACATCCTAAATAGAAAAATAGAGTACAGTAATAATTTTGAACGTAATATCGTACGTGTACTTACCGACTACTTACACTTCTTCGCTCTTCATCGATACAGAACATCGGTTAAACGGGACTCGGAAAACCGAAACTCTATTGTAATAGCTCAATGAAAAGATTAGAAGATGAGCTATACATAGATGGACTACTAAGAGAATTAACAATCGTCTTCAATAACGATAAATAGAATTAGGATAGGAAATAGAATAGGAAAATCGGAATTATTAGAATATAGATTATCGTAGAAACAGATTCGAAATTATTTAAAATTATATGTTACAGCAGATGAAGAACCAGAGAGGAAGGAGCTCCTAGGGGTAAATACAGGCATCATCACTAAACCTCCGAAACCAAATCCATTCGTAAAGATTTTTTCTTTTTTTTATAAAAATTACGTATGTTAAGTTCTAAGCAGTTTGCCAAGTGGATTTTTCGATAGTATCTTAATCAAGGAAAATTTTTTTTTAATTCAAATTGACACGATTTCATGATCGATGTGCAACAAATGTTTTATTCGTATTTGCATCTACTTTGCAGGCTCGCTTTGAAATACTTTAAAACATATCGAAATAAATAAACGAATACCTGATCACGATAATTTTTTAATGTTATATAATTCTAGTAACGTGAAAAATATTTTACAAAAGAATCACTCTGGAAATTAACGTTTTCTTCTTGGTAAATCAATTCTAGTTTATATATTGTGAAATGTTGTTAGCTTTTAATTTTTACTACGAAAATGATAACACCAAATTTTCATATTCTGATCGAGCATTTGTTATTAAATATTTCAACGACATATGCTACTTTTTACGGTACGTTCCAAGGAGTGGAACGATAAAACAAAATTTATAAAAGATTTAGAATACGATAAAACGTACAAGGATTAAGTATAAATTCGGTTTCTACGCATCGAATCATTGATTTCCAGTCAATGGAAGATCTGCAGGAGGAGCCGGAACTGGAAGAATGCGAAGAAGAGGAGGCGGTTGAGGAAGAAGAAGAAGAAAAAGGAGACGATTCCAAAGAACAGAATCCAGATGAGGAGGAGAGACATCAGTTGAAAGGAGAACATACTGACGATAAAGATTTTGTCAAGTCGGTAAGAAAAACATCAAGAAGTTATTCCTTGAATAGATAGGTCTTTGTCCTTGAAATACGAATCCGGTCCGATATCGCAAGAATCTATTTTTCAAAGATCTCAAACTAAACGTGGAACTAAGCTAAATTAAGAAACGAAGAAAAGTGTCGAAAAATGATTTTCATGATTTTATTACTTTGATATTCGTATAAGTTGATTAACCCATTAAGGACCAAGTAGTGGATATGGATACAACGTTATCGAGAAATATAAACAAAGTAACTTGTCCATATAAAAAATATCGTTTTGTAAACAGAATGTACAGAAACTGTATGCATTGGAATAATAGACACTTTTCAAAGGCACATTTGCTTATTTTATCAAAAGAAGACATGTTTTAAGAAAAGTTTATCATATTGTAATACTACAATATTTGAATTTCTTCCATCTTCGTACTATTATATATAAGAAGAAATGGTATTGAAATAGATTCTAAGCAAAAAGGGCTAAAAAGACAGAGTTCAATAATGTAAATTGACCGAAGCAAATGCAAATGAAATGTTGCATCAACCTGAAATAGTCCTTAGTGGGTTAAACTATTACTCGATTATATCAAAATGAAGAAAAATTTGTAGTTTAAGGACAGATTCGATTTCACCACAAAGTAAATGTGTTCAAATTTTGTTGGATATATTCGTTATTATTTGGCTGCGATGTGACACACCAGTGTTATTCATATCCATCTATCATACATTTGTTATTTATCTCTGTCGGCTTTGTATGTACGTCCCTTACCCTTTCTTTTTTATACATATAAATACAAATATAAATATGCAATATTGATTATGTTATACGAACAACGAATAAAACATCCTTAAGGAAATCAATTCTAAAACGTTGTGCCATCTCACTCCTCGTAAACCCACAAAACACATGAAAGAAAATTATATCATAATACCCATAAAAATCTTAAGACGCATAAACATCATTTTCTCGGCTATCAATTAGATCATCATGTCATATGGAACACGAATAAAAAAAAATCGAGAATAATTCGAAAGTTTCGAATGCGGACAAACATAATCGAAAATATATGTATAATAATTTCAGCCGGAAAATTCGTCTAGGATAAGTGTTGAGGAGAGTGTTGACTCATTAAACAACAATCCCGAACACGATGACACGAAAACGCAGTACGAAGTCTAGAGGTATCAGTGTTATCGTAAAGCTTGTTGCATCGTTTGTTCTTATGATCGTTCGTTTGCTTTCTTCATTCTATCGATAATGTAATTTCCGTTCACCTACTACGATAGTATAATAGTTGATGTAAAGTGAATCTTTCTATGCATCGTGTGTATGTTTTATTTAAAATATTGATGCGAATTACATGACATAGGAATACCTAATATTGCATGATTTAATGCGACTTATTTGCAAGAAAAATTGTCCTTCCTGCTCTTCGTGTAGAATGGTGTGTACAAATTTCCAAATATATCTTTCATTTTATATTCCACAAGCAGTATTATGGAGGATTTTAACTAATATTATATAACTATATCATAATCTTTTACTTGTTATACAATCATACCCAGTATTAGTTAAAATTCTTTTAGGTATAGCTTTTGGAATATAAAGTGAAAAATTTATCTGGAAATTTTTGCACAACAGCGTATATTGCGTTTTTATTATATTAGGTCATAGCATATGAAAATTTATTACTCCCTTTTTTATTGAAACAAAAACGTATGTGTTCGCCTATCATCAGGAACAATGTTTGAATCGATATATCTTTGCTATTGAGATATATGTACATATAACAGTGACTAATATTCATTAGACTGCAGAATAACTAATAGGAAAAAAGCAAAGAGAATAGTAAAAAAAGTATCCAGCAATACTTTAGTCAAAAAATCCCTATACGAGATTTGTATACTTATCCAATTTTCTATAATTATATATTAAGTGCAGAATATCATTACATTATAATGATGTTCAATTTTATATAAATTATGTTGCGTGCCAAGAATGTATTTCGTGATACAATCTGCATACATAAAGAAAGGAATATTATAAGAAGGAAAGGAATATTATTATAAGGAATATTAATGAAATAAATATTACAGTGCTCAACAAGTAAATGACTTTTTTCGATAATTTTCTTTTTTTTTATAAAAATTGGAAAAGTCAATATTATATAACTACAGTAAGTAAGGATGAACTTTAATAAATAATGAACTTTAAGAAAATATTTGAAAAAGATATTCAATTGCATGAATGAAATTACGTATTTACCAATTTTCAGCGACAAATAATATGAAAATTTAAAAATTGACTAGAAGGAAAGTAATCTAAAAGTTTAAAATTATAAAGATGCATTAATCAATATTGCATGAATCATAAGTATAATGGGAGAAGGATCGATACAGTACATTTGAGTGCATGTTGCATTAAAAGAAATATTTTTATCATAATTTCTACAGCGACTTTCATCCTATTTTAAGTTCTTCCATTGTTACTTGGAATGAAATCGAAATAATATTTTTTCTATCTAAGATATTGGAGTTGAAAATTACTTAAAACAAGTTTAATCTTATTTAGGCCATCACGCTAAATGGTATTGGACAACGAACGACAGTCAAAAATTTTTCTGCAGGTCAGTATTAGCTTAATTACTTGCGACAAAATTATAATGTGTTAATAAACAATATAATAAAAAAAAACATTGTCCCTGTTTCCATATTCCATAACTAAAAAAACTGTATTTTTTACAGTTTATTGTCTTAGAAAATTAAAACTTAAAAGTATAAAAAAATAAATATAATATAAACTTGTCATTTTTAATAAATTTATAAACTAATTAATATATCGTTACAAAACCAAAAGATGTTATATACGCTATATAAACAAAAAGATAAATATATTTCAATCTAGCAACATTCGTGTAATACTACAATTAAAGAAAATAAGAAAGTATAATTTTCCCCCAAGAAGTAAGCTTCTTTCGGAAGCTCTGGTTGATTGTTATATAATTATACAGCTTTAATATTTATTCCCAATATATTACTTACTTTGAGAATCTTTACGTGTACCTTTCTAGATTCTGCAAGGCGTTTCATTTTCAATCTACAACCAATCTATTTACCGGACGATCGGAGAATATTTGGAGGTCCACTGAACTATGTTGGTATTGGAGAATATCAATCAAGAAATAGAAATTCCGTTGAGTCAGTATTGTCTTTGGATTGATGCTTCCCGAATATATACGAGAATTTTTAATTTCACGCCATATGCATTGTATACGCGAGCATAACTAATTTCAAAACAAATGCGAAATAAAAGAATCCATATGTGTGACGATATACATACATACAATAACGAATGTTCATTAAACATTTCATGATATTTTCTACGTTCGCGAATGCAAGAATCTATAATTTATTTTAAAAATATGTAATACTTACTGTTTGGACGTTAATATAGGTTGACACCAGCAACGTAACATTTTCGCTGTTTTTTCATACTATATGTTGACAGATGTCGATTAAAGAAGTCCGTGAAAAGTTGATGCGTTTATTGAAAAAAGGAAACAATAAAAATTATTTCTGATACGTTTTTACTTTTACATAATATTTCCTACAAACATCCCCTTTGTAGTACTTACTTATGTATGTATACACTCTAATATCAAGAAAAGATGTAACTTATTTTCATTTCACTATACTAGAAACGTTGTTCACTATTGTCAAAACAACGTAAAACACATATAAAATTAGTATGTATCTAATACTTCTACAATTTTATTCGACTCGCCTGATATTATGTCTCACTTCATTGCTTTCTTAAACTTTATAACGAACTATTATTTTCAATATTATCGCGTTCTATAAGTACATATATCGATTATAAAGTTATATCGATTGCTGGTATAGCAATTAGTGATTGAATCTGTCAATGTGTTGTTGTACTGAAACTTTATTAAAATAAAGAAAATCAATGCTGTATGTATATTATTAATATTGTAAAATAAAGTAGAAGAAGAAATAAGTACGATTAAGTGTACTGAAAAATATTATCCAAACTATTGGGGACAAATTACATACTAAGGTTATAAATTTTGGTTTTAAAGATAATTACGTTTCTTTATTTCTAAGTAACATTTGAAGAAAAAACAGCGGAAAATGACGAAAGTTGTTGAATTATGCCCTGATAGAAATTTAACAAATCTAAATTTTGAGAAATATCAATTTTGTTCTGATGAAGTTCCAATAGACAGTGAAATAAATTTGAAAACAGGTAAGGATTAATGAACAAAATACATTATTAATTTTTACTATTTTATTGTTTTTGGTAGAATACATTGTCATCTTAACATATACATTGTTACTTATAATTACAGATATACTTAGGTTGGAGTTAACAACCAATCGTGATTCCCTTTTAGAAACTCGATTGTTTGCATTTCATAATCATTTATTCAAAAATCCATATGATACATCAGTTTGGTTTATAGATAAAGATTGGGTTGTGTGGCATTTTAAAAAGGATGGCAATTTACAGCAAGTATATACAATCCATAGCTTAAGCGAAAAGATACAGAATTTTCTATATAATCCATCAATTGGATTTACTAGTAACAATATTATTGTAATCTCTGATGGTGGAGACTGTTTAACATTATTAGTAACAGATGCACAAGAACATATTAAATCTTTTATACTAAATGATGCAGAACCTGGAATTATATTAGATGTACAATATGTGAATACTATAAGCACTGTTATGATCGCAATGTGTGATATTAGAAGTACAGGTGAAAAAAAATTTACAAGACTATTACTGCTAACGTATATTTGGAGAAATGTAGGGAGTGAAGCTGAATACTTTGAGCTAACTGATAAAAAAGCTTTAAAAGTAAATGGTGCTGTTGAATATGTATATATAGAAGAATGCGGAAAATACTTGCATTCTATTTGCCAAGATTATATAACATTTGAATGTCCAAAAACAAAACAATTTATTGATAGTAGGAAGGATATAGAGAAAACTGGAGAACTAAAGATCCCAAAATATTGTTGGTCTCAGGATGAGGATTCGATAACAGTTTGGCTTACAATAGATAAGCATCATCATGATAAAGTTAAAGTAAATGTAACACCATTGGAATTATCGGTAACAGTGAATAATAACATACTAATTGAAGGGCAATGCCAATACAGATTAGATGAAAGTTTAACAACATGGAGATATGAACAGGATACATTTAAACTTGAACTGTATAAACATGAAAGTGGTTTGATGTGGAATGAACTAATTAAAGGTGATATTGGTGGAGAGTGTTTGCCTAATGAAACTTTGGCTACTGAAATCCATTTTAGGTACATTACTTGAAATAATAATAAAAATTCTGTTATATTATTTGTACTTTAATATTTTTTTATTTCATGTTTAGGTTAGCACATCTGTGTGCAGATCAAATAGATAACAAACAAGAAGGTCAACCTTGTTTGGGATTCAATGCTGAACAACTTGAAGAATGTGACCTTGAAAGAAAAGATAATCTTTTACAAAGAATTGACCTTATTACACAGGAAAATACTCATTTAGCTATGCTTGGACTAAACAATCATGTTTTGTATACGTACAAAACAAAATCCGGACAAGCAATATGTTTAAGGCACGATAACGACGGTTGCTTATGGATCACTAACCAAGTAAATGATATGGATTGGAATATAAAGCATCACTACACCTTTCCTGGGTTTGGTTACGTTGAAGCAAGTAAAAGTAACAAAAAGTTTTGTCTTTCACCTGCTGGTAAAGTATTTAATTAAACTATAAATACAAATTATTTACACACAGTACTTCAACTTATTATATGTTTTAGATGGTTCATATGTAGCTATACTTGAGCACATAAGATATATATTTCTTTATAAAAGACCTGAATCAAATATTGAAGTTGGGAAGCAATGGATTGTAGACTTAGGTATTGAAACTTATCCTATTATGGGAGCAGCTGCCACAAATAGGTATCTAATCATTCTAACTAAAAACAAATTGTATCGACTAAATATTTATAATATAATTATAAAATAAATTATACAGTCATATAGTACAGTTCAATGTCATCATTCATTCCTATAACCATTCATTCATTATATACAATACTGCATATCATCTGTAAAAGTATATTTTTCATACCAAATAGTATTGCAATTAAGCCACCCAGAAGACAAACTGATTAATTATATTTTCTGAAATTTCCTCTATTTATATAGAAATATAATACTAAATACTAAAATATATCATAAGTATTTCATATTCGAAATAACAGTCAACTTAACGGAATTAATCTGTTTGACTTCTATGCGGCTCAAGTCATGTTCCAATATATGTACATTCTGTAGTTTTAATATTTTAAGCTTGTATTATATACAGGACACTTATCTTTAATAAATTTTGCAAATCTGTTCATAGTAAGTGATGAATCATTAGGCCAATGCCAAATAAGACGATTTTTAAAAGATTCAATGAAACTTGCTTCTGCTGAACTTGGTCTATGAAGATCGAATATCTTCTCATTTGTTTTGCAATTAAAAACGTACGTCATGGAACGTGTTTTACTAACATACCGATTCCACGGATTTACGGTACTTCTTAAAAATATTACACTGTGTGGTATGAAATACAATTTGTCGTTATTATAACCATTAACATCTAAAGTCTTTTCTGGAAGTTCGTATACTAAGGCATCGCAATTATTTTTCATTTTACGTTGTGTTACTCGCAATTTTTCACATATATATGAACCAACTGGAAATAGTTCTTTGGCACGTATTCGAGCATAATTATTTCCTGCTGGTTTCCACAAAGCTTCACAGAACAACTTTGTATCCTCATTCCTTTAAAAAAAAGTCATACATTAGTATTACATAAAAGTACTCCTTCAAAAAATATTTCATTACTGAAAATCTATAAATTTATTATTGAATTTAATAAGATTGCTTACCTGCACCTCAAATATTTTTTACTGATGTCCTCTCCTCCTAAGTAGAATGCATCTATAATATGCAATGCAAGTACTTTTTGCTGATGTCTAAATTCCTTAGTCATTTCATATAAAACTTCTGCATATACAAGTGTATTTGGTGGTAATTCTATGGCAATGTCATCGACTAGAACCCAAGAATTCTTTATATATCGATATACGTTACTCCTTCCCATGCCCATATAAAATGTAGCATTCTTCTTATCATCATCAGGCCTTGGCTTTGTACCACATGGCATACAAAACCAGTCATATGGTGATAATAATGCATTTTCAATGTTAAATTCCATCAATTGTGCTGGATTAATAGTAAGGAATGAAGTATCTCTCAAAAGAGTATTCAATTTATCTTTTGGTTTCATTTGTCTTGGGATTGTCCTAGTTTCATCAGGAAGTTTCCAATACTCTAGACATTGTTTGCGCATATCAGCTTGTTTTGTCTCAACAAGAGTATTATCCTCGCAAAATGCAGCAATTTTACACAGGCTTATTATTTGTTTTCTGCCCAAATCTTTGTTAGAAGCACGTAGATATTGAACAAATTGTTTTTCTTTTTTTAATTCATTATATGATACTAATCGTAAAACATCGTCATTTTCACCACCTTTTAAAAGCAGACGATTAACATGCTTCAAATATTCCACAACATCTTGTGTCCCAGCCTGTTTCTTTTTACATATTAAGTAACGTTCTGAATTTGCTGGTCTAGAAGAGTTTGGTTTAAAAATACAAACTTCTTCAAAGCAGCGATACATTAAATAAACTAAACCAGCACTAAAGGGTGTAAAAAGGTCAAATAATTTTGTCACAAAATGACCACCCTCTCTTACAATCATCAATGCTATTAAACATTGACAAAGATACAATTGTTTTGAAAGAATTTCTTGAATAATTTCTTGTCCTTTTACTGAAAATCCTCCATCAGACATCATAAAATGTACTCCTTTGCCATGAGTATGCTGCATTATAAGATTTGTAAATGCCTCTTGATTATCTGGGTCAAAAACATCACCATTTTCTTTTGGTCCATAATATGGATGAAATGTTTCACAAGGACCCGCATAAAAATCTGCTAATTTGAAATCATTTTCATTCTTTAAAGTAAGACCAAATCCTTTAGCACGCCATTTCTTTCGCCATAGAACATATTCACTAAAACCACCTGGTCCAGCACAAACATCTGCAAAGTATAGCAGCTCATTGTCCCCCAAACCTTCTGGTTTAGTAAACATAAAGTCACATGCTCTATCCATATTTGCCATTTTAACAGCAGCACGATTTAAGAAAAATGCACCACGAATTGTTTCATAAGGATTGCAACGTGTTCTTGCTTGACGCATTTCAACGCCATCCAAATGATCAAATACTGTTTTTGCATTGATAACATTTTTCACTATATCTTCACAACAGAAATCAATTTCATCGTCTATGGTCAACTTCTTAGGTCCCTGATGTAACCAGTGCTGCATTTCTTCTAATGTAGGTATATTAGGATTTGGATTTCTTATCCATTCCATATCTTCTACACACTTTATTATTTCCTCTGCAGGATTCCATTTAAGACCTGAAGCTTCAAGTCCAGGGACATGATGTCCAAGACCTCTACGACCATGCTGTTTAGGTGCTTGAACTGGCTCTAAACGACCTTGTTTATTTTTTCCAAGACCGTAACCTTCTTTATATCCCATCATTCGCATCATCCTTTTGCCCTTATCAAGGGCATTTTTTGACTCTTGTGATATTACTTCTTTTCTTGTATTGTGAACTCTCTTTTCATCAATATCCTCCTCGTCAGATTTACTTGAACTTCTATGAATCTTTTGTCGTTTACTATGGTGATAAGGATCTTCTTCATATGTCTTCCATTTTTTCCTAGTTTCCAATTCTCCATTACAATTTGATAAATCTTGTACATAGGCACGTTTCTGCATACTTTGACTGCAACCTTCATCAGCTGAATCTTGTTCATAAGAGGAATCTTGGTAAACATTATGAGATTTGAATGTGGCTATACTATCCTTCTCACTAGTACTTTCATTATAATAATCTTCATTACCATCACTATCATTTGAACAAGAAAAATATGATGAATAAGGTTCTTTTGTTTCAACACTTCCATCGTTGTCTTGTGAGAAATTTTTGAAACTTCCGTTTTCATAATCACTCTCATCTGAATCTGAAATATTAATATATACCATTATATTACTATATTTGATAGATTAAAAGTAGAATTTAATACAAATTAAATTAGATTTATAAAAATAAATAATAAGGAGTTATAACTAATATAAAACTTTTATAACATGAAATAATTATGATAAAGCATTGCTCTACAGTTGTAGAATGACAAACTATTCAGATAAAATGATAAATAAATATTGCTAAACAGTATTACTTACTGTTCTTCATTTTTATTTTTATTTCTCCAACTGTTTACTAACAGTTAATAATTAAATATTTCAAGTATTACTATTAAAATACTTTAATAGACACAAATGAAGAAACAGACGATTACAATCCTTCTTGTCGTGTAAATATTTAAAAAAATATTTTCCTGTTCTTGGAGGTTATGTTTATGCATCAATAGCATAACAATACAATCACGTACAAGAATATTGTAACATTCAGTAACAACGATAGAATTAACCACTTCACAAGTATAAAAAGATCACTTTATACATTGCGATGAAATAATATCCAAGAAACGTCTTAAAACATGTATAGAAAATACATGAATCAGACTGAGAAACCACACTGTACTTTTGTTACTAGCTACGACACACCCGTCACCGTCTAGTCGCAGAGTGAGACTGACCGAAACTCACCAGAAGGAAAGCCAACGTACCCCCAGCAGCTACTGCCGCGCCATCTATATTAACTGACAGCACAGGATAGTGCTTGGATTCGTTGTTTGCTAAATGTAGAATTTATTTATTTTAGCAATATATATAATGTACAATAATTCATAATAATTTATAATACAGTTTATAATAATATGTAAATTATATTAATTGTCTGACGAACGCAATTAGAGAATAGTAAAGATGGCGACCAGTGTTGCCAATGCGATCCTAACTCTACATCCGGTGGACGCTTTCTCTCACCAGCGTACCTACACAATGACGCGTATGATTCAAAACTTTTGTTGAAATTTTAATGTTTTACTGGAAAACTTGTCGTTATTATAATATCTAACTGACAGACATGTACCATTTATAATAGAATAAAACATATAAAGCTATAAATTTCGTAGCTGAGAATTATTGAAAGTTTCTAATTTAATTCATAATTGCAATAATTTTTTCTAACGAAATAAGCCATTCATTTATCGTCCGGGTTTGTACTATAACATTTACATTATAATAGCAATATGAAAATAAGAGAATTGGCATACAGAAATACTATTTCATGTCATTTACGCCCATATTCTGCAAATTGTTTATACATAATTCGCGCATGCTCTTTGTTCTTCCTGTTCCTACTCCGTCGAAACCGTAACTTGCATTTAAACAGAAGCGATCCATAGAAGAATTAGTTCTAAGTAACAATTAATTGTAAAAGAACAAGTTTGATAAATGAAGGAACGCAATTTGAGAATAGACAAGATGGCGACCAATGTTGCCAATGCGATCCAAACTCTACATCCGATCGACGCTTCCTCACACCAGCGTACCTACACAATGACGCGTATGATTCAAAACATTTGTTGAAATTTTAATATTTTACTGGAAAACTTGTCGTTATTATAATATCTAACTGACAGACATGTACCATTTATAATAGAATAAAACATATAAAGCTATAAATTTCGTAGCTGAGAATTATTGAAAGTTTCTAATTTAATTCATACTTGCAATAATA
>JACXIM010008889.1:0-18177 GCA_014737505.1 Bombus sibiricus | reverse complement strand
GCTCTTTTATTTTGTTTTTTACTTCCTTTGCAAGTTTGTTTAGGTGTTTTTTATTGTCTCGTGTTCTATGTTTTTGCCATTTTGCTTTCGCTTTTCTTTTTTCTCTGATTTTTTCAAGGATGTCTGGCGGAATTATTTTTGTTTGTCTATTGGTTGATTCGTATATAGTGGTTGCCCATGCTGCTTCTTGTATAGTTTCCGTAAGTGTTGTTACTGCCTGTTCGATGTGTTCGGGTGTTTTCAATGGGATATTGCAGTTGATTTTACTCTCGATTATTTCTTTAAATGTTTGCCATTTGGTGGTTTTATTGCATAGTATCTCTGGATTGTTATAAAGTATTGGTTTGTTTCTGTATGTAATTATTATGGGTGTATGATCGGAGCTAAGCTCGAGGCTGGGTGCTATTTTCAGTTTATTTGCATTTAGTCCCTTTGTAACTGCAAAGTCGAGTAGGTCAGGTATTTTGCTGAGGTCTGTCGGCCAATATGTCGGTCTTCCTGTGGATAATATATTGAGGTTATTGTTTCTAATGTATTTTTCCAGGGTTCTACCTCGAGGTGTAGTGATTCTTGATCCCCATAGTGTGTGCTTTGAGTTGTAGTCTCCCGCTGCGATATACTTGTCATCTAAGTGTTGAAAGTAATCTTCCCACATTTGTGATGTAATTTTGTGTCGCGGTGGTACATATACTGCTGACAACTGGAAATGGTTGCTGGTAGTTTGTACTGTAACGGTGGTTGCTTGAGTATATTCCTTACTAACTTGGCTGTGTAAGTGGTGTTTTATGTCGTTTCTTATTATCACTGCAGTTCCTCCATGTGCTTTTCCTGAGGGGTGTTTGGTATCATATATGGTGTAGTACGGTATTTTCATGTAGCTCTTTGAAGTGAAGTGTGTTTCTGAAACAAGTAATATGTCGATATTGTTGTTATACAGGAATGTTTTAGTTTCTAGGGCCGGTTGCTGTAGACCGTTAGAGTTCCAGACTGCTATTTCAACGTGTCCGTTTTATTTTTTGCTTAGCATGTTTGTAAGTAGTTGTAACATGACTGTGATTTGTTGTGTTTGCTGTCTGAGGACTGCGTTTTGCTTGCTTATCATTTTTGTTAGCATTTCAGTATTTTTGATGGATTGCTTTAGCAGTTCCTTGATTTCTGTAGCATCGTTATTGTTATTGTGCTGACTTTGGTCGTCTAGGGGTGTTGATTGTTTGGTTACTTGCGCGTAGCTTCGGCTACCAAAGGTGTTGTTATTATTGTGGTTTATATTCATTACGTGCTGTACATTTGGTGTTGTCTGCGTTTCTGCGCTGTCCTCTTGCGTGTGATAGTTATTGTATGTCCTATTTCGAAGCGGCGGAAACAGTTTACGTTGTAGTTGTTTTCTAACTATACAGCCTTTGTAACTAGCTGGGTGGTTTCCATTGCAATTATAGCATTTTACCTCATTTATTTTTCTCATGTATGGGCAGTTAATTGTTAGATGCTTTCCTGCACATTTGACACACGC
This sequence comes from Bombus sibiricus, assembly GCA_014737505.1. Lineage (NCBI taxonomy): Eukaryota > Metazoa > Arthropoda > Insecta > Hymenoptera > Apidae > Bombus > Bombus sibiricus. The sequence continues at coordinate 16,667 of JACXIM010008889.1, read as the reverse complement.
CGGGTTTCTGTTACAGTAATTTTTTGTATGTCCATATTGTTGACATCGTATACATTGCGGTATATCTTTTTTGTGTTTAGGTGGTTCTACTGTTATTATTGTGTTTAGAACCTTTTTAACTTCGAAAATTTCCTTGTTATTATTTTTCGGTTCAAGTTCTATTAGAAATAACGGTAATGGTTGTTTAGTATCAAATTTTGTTATGTTATTTATTGTTCTTACCTGATGTCCAAATTTGGCTAATTCCTCGCATATGCTACTTGTATTTGTCTTTGGATGTAATCCTCTGATTACTGCTTTGTAGCTTTTATCAGTTTTGAACTGATAAGTGTGATACCCGGCGTTTTTCTCTCTTAGTGCTATTGTTACTTTTCTAAAAATTTCCGGGGTATTAGATTGTACTTTTACTTGGTCCAGTTTTATTTGTTTAATGCTATAATTATCTTTTCCTGCCGTGTTGTTTAGCAGTTCGATGAGGGGGTCTATTATTTGGGCATCAATGTAGATTGGTGGTGGTTTAGGGATGCGTGATATAGGTTTTTCAGCTGGTTCTGTTTCTTTATCTTCTGGCAGTGCACTGAAGGAGTTTTGGAGAGTAATATCTTGTAGCCATTGCTGCCTTTCTGTTTCTGCAGCCCTCCTAGAGTTTGTGTTTGACTTTATTTTCCGTTTTTTGCTGGGAGTTACAACCTTCCAGCTTTCATCGTGATGTGATAGCTCGTTGTCGGTACTATTCTTCTCGTCATTCTTTTGTGTAGTTACCATTTCTATTACCTTTGTAGCTGAGCAATCCTGTTCTTCGTTTGTTGATTGGTTTAGGTTTGTTACAGCTAACATCTACAGCTCTGTTTATAAAATAGGTTTCACCTTTGTTTATTATTTTTAATGGTGGTACTTGTTGCATATTTTCCGCCAGTAGGCGATGAGCGCTGTCGTTAGTCACTTTGTTTTCCCCATTTGTCGCACTTACGGAAGCACTGTTTACACGTCCGTTTAGCTCGACTGCTCGGGCGAAACTCGCTCTCTACCAGTGTTCCAAACATCTTCATTCTCCTCTTGTAGTCCTGTTTGAAAATTCTTTCTTCCACGCTTCATGTTTTCTTCATTGCTATTGTTGCTCTCTTTTTCCTGTCTTGTATGTGCTTCTCATCACTGTCGTTTTTCTGTAGTATGTACCCTAGGTATCTTACCTCGTCCAATTCTTCCAATTCTCGCTCTCCTCATTTCCATTTTCTTCGTCTCCTCTTGTTCTTCCTTTTTTCGAAAACTACTATCTTGGTCTTTTCCGTGCTCAGTTCCAATTCGGTTTCCTTTAAAAATTTTTCGAATTTCTTTAGCATTTCCTTTAGCTCCTCTTCTCTATCCGTCATCAGTCGAATTTCGTCTGCATATGTCAATGACCATACCTTCCTTTCCCCTACCACTATGTAGTATCGTGGAAAGGCCAAAGAGATAGCGAGTGAACTATAAACAATGCCGCGAGAGCTGAGACGCCGTTGGGCTCATCAATGTGTCATCGGTTCTTTCGAGTGAATAGTTTCGTAGAAAAGACCTACGTGACCCTGGCCACGAGCGGTTGAGTGACACGTGCGTGGAGGGTCTAAGAAAAGACAAAGAGGGATGCGAGAGCAGAGAGAGTATGAATTGAGAGTCCTAGTTGAGAGGTCAGAGAGAGAGTGTCGGTGGAGAAGCCACAGGGTGTGCATCGAGAAGTCAGAGAGTGCGAGTTGCGTTGTCAATAGAGTGTTGCTAGCGTTGTCGAGAGAGTGTGGTCCGCGTGAGAGAGAACGTTGGATCCATTGTGGCGAGAGTTACAAATGAACCATTGAGTTGTCTAAATAATGGCGAGTTATTGTGACTAGTTCATGTTAAACAACCATCGTTCTTCTGTCTAATCAACATCTGTACAATCCATTCATTTTAAATAATTCACTAATATCAGTACATTCTTGGGGGCTCGTCCGGGATTGTTACTACATTCTTGGGGGCTCGTCCGGGTTTGTCACTACAACTATGCCCCCGACTTGTCCTTTCCTTAATTCTTCTTCCAGTCCTGCCACGTAGATGCTGAATAACGTCAGGCTCAACGGGCATTCTTGTCTTACTCCCCTCACTGTCCAAAATTCTTTTGTGTTGTTATCCTTGATTCTCACCACATTCTTTGTTTCTGCGTACTACTTTCTTATCCTTTGAATTAGATTTTCGTTAACCCTTTCGTTTCGGCAGTCCAGTCCGCCTAAGTGCTCTCCCTGTATGGAGGTGCGCGCCACAAATACGGACAGTGGCGTGATTGCTGTATAAATGTTTTCCTAAGTCTTAAATAATAACTGTGCTGAATAAAACAATATTTGCTCCAATATGATAAGTATAATTTACATCTTTAATATGAAAAGGCTTACAAAATTACAGGCAATATATTACATATTTGCATATTTACAAGACTTTACGATAAAATGTTTAATATAATTAATTATGAAAAGTAAATTAGTTAATATATTAATATGTAAAGATTAGTAATATAATTCTGAATGATATAGTTTGAAACAAGGAGCCAACATTGTACATGAGCCAACATTGCAATCTATACACTCATATCGTGATTCGGATCTTTTATCATTTTTTCTACAAACGACACATCTTCGTTTTCGGTTTTTATTCTTTGGCTCATAGAATGAGGAAAAATGTCTCTCTGTTAACCTCTTTGGATTGTCAGCGGGTCTGCTTTGACGCTGAACTACATTGTGCAGATACTTTGCAATTATTTGTTTTATTAACCCAACTGAAATTTTGTCATGGAAATGATTTCTTGTCGATTGTACTTATAAACACAATATGCATCCCACACACAAATGTCTATGAGGTGGAAGAAAAATTTGCGGTACCACTTCAACGATTTACGCGTTGAATTAACCGTGCTTAGAACCATATGAACTTTGTCTATTATGCCCATTGACTTATTATAACTTATAACACACACAGGTTTCTGCACACTCTGTTGTTCTCCATACCTAGACACTGCTGCAAAATCTGCAGTATGCATACTTGTAATCATACAAATTTCTTTTTTGTCTATCCATTTCATCGCTAACAAAGTATTTGATGTACGAAAACATGCCTCTACATTTTTCAAACGCTCTTCAAACTTCGGCATTCCTTGCCGTATTTTATTCGCGGTCCCGCATGCATTGACACAATTATTATGTAAAAAGTTAAATAATGCTGGACTCGAATAAAAGTTGTCTAGATAAACTGTGTGACCTTTTCCTAAGTATGGCTTCAATAGTGACAAGACTATTGCTCCCGATTTTCCAATTTCCGTGATTGCACTTTCTACAATTGTTGAGCTTCCGCTATAAATTATAAGGTCTTGCACGTAGCCTGTTTTAAAATCACAGAGCACATATGATTTTATACCAAACCGACTTCTCTTTGACGGAATGTACTGCTTGAAAGATAAGCGGCCTTTGTACAACATCAAGCTTTCGTCAATACAAAGTTCTGGATACGGATGAAATGTGTCACTGAATGATTTTCGTAGCATGTTGTCTACATCTCTTATTTTACCTAGACGATCATCAGTGTGCCCAAATTCGTGTGTAAAGTGTATCATCCTTAGTACCAAAAGATAGCGATCTCCTCACATTATTTCGCCAAAAATATTGCTTCGTAAATATTCATCTTTAGTCCAATACTTTTGTATTGTTAGTTTTTTATTACGTGTCATCAATAATGACAACGCGAAAAAACAGTACAGTTCGTCTCTTGTTGTATTTTCCTGGATATCCAAGCTATTATTATTCTTCTGAGCCCGATAATAATTTGTCTCATCTATAATGTACTGTACGAGTTCTTCCGAAATGAATAGCTCAAAGTAATTTATAATTGGTGGGGATCTGCGCATTTTCTTTCTTATTCCCGAATTTTTTGAGGAAAATCGATGATTTTTTGGTTTGAAATTTTTAGATGTCCATGTTATATTGCAATCGGTGTCCTTGGCATCATCTTCAATTGACTCCGATTCCGATTCTGATGTGCTGCATATATTTCTTCGGCGTCTTTTAGGCAGGTTGTAATTATTTTCATTTTCCTCGGAATCGGTTAGTCCATTTTCAAACATAATACTTTTTTTATTTTTTACATACATTTTGAAAGGGTCTCAACTATTCCTGAAAGTACCGTTTAAGAGATGTAACAACACGGATGTCCGTCTTGTGATAATACGGCTCCTAGTCCTTCATTACTAATTATGAATATAAGTGTTTAAGAGAAATCTGGGTATGACAGAATAGGTGTTTGACAAAATTTTTGTTTGAGTGTATCGAAACTGTTCTGTTGTTTGTCCGTCCAGTGGAAGTTAGTGTCGTTTTTGTTTAGGTCCTTCAGGGGTTTGGCTATTTTAGAGAAGTTACGTATAAATTTCCGGTAGTATCCCACGAGTCCTAAGAATGATTTGACTTCGGTAAGGTTTTTAGGAATTCTAAAATTTTCGACTGCTTCTATTTTCTTCGGTTTAGGTTTTACTCCTTCTGATGTTACTATCTGTCCTAAATATTCGAGTTCTGGTTTTAGAAATTCACATTTATCTGGTTGGATTTTTAGTCCTAATTGTCTTAGTCTTTGTAATACTATGGCTAAGTTTTCATTATGTTCTTGAATAATGCTTCCAAATATAATAATGTCGTCTAAATATACAAAGCAATGTTTGTTAATTAATCCGCGTAATGCTGTACCCATCATTTTCTGAAATGTTGCTGGCGCATTTTTGAGTCCAAAAGGCATTCTGTTAAAGTGAAAATGTCCTTGAGGTGTTGAAAAAGCAGTGTATTTCTTTGAGTTTTCGTCCACAGGAATTTGGTAAAAACCGGATGATAGATCAAGTGCTCAGAAGAATTTCGCGTCTCCTAGTTGGCTTAATATATCTACTATGTCAGGTAATGGATAGGCGTCTTGGTCAGTTAGTTCGTTTAGTTTTCTGAAGTCAATAACTATTCTCCACTTCTGTTTTCCTGATGCATCTAATTTTTTGGAAACAACCCATACTGATGAATTGAAAGGAGAGTCTGATTCTTCTATAATGTTTTTATTTAGCATTTCTGTCATTTGTTTCTTGATTTCGCGTTTGTGGCACTCTGAGGGTCTGTATGATTTGGTGTTTATGATTTTGTCTTGTTTTAATATGATTGTATGTTTTGTTAGATTAGTACATGGTAATAGGTCTGTTTCTAAATTGAATACGTCAATGTAATGTATTAATATTTTCTCTATGGGTTCGCGGAGTTCGCGTTCAATATGATTTGTTCTCACTATGGTTTTAAGTTTAACAATTTGATCTAATTCTTTACTGCTATCAATGTCGTTAGAAATTTCATGATTTGTCTCACCAGAATTGAAGAAGCATACTCGCGTTGGTTTGCCTTCGAGGTAGATGGTTCGAACTCTCTTTTCGCCTGGTCGTATCGTTTCTGGTTTCTGAAAGTATAAAATGTTATTACCTAGTTTTAATTTATCGTTGGAGATTTCATATCGGTACTTCTCTAAAAAAGGTAGTCCTATTATTCCATCTTCTATTAGGGGAAAGTCTTCCGGTACTATATAAAATTTATGTTCTTTGCCAAACATTTTAGATCTAATGAATTCGTTAGTGGTATATTTGTCTTGTCCCATGTAGAATATTCGAGGTTCATCAGCTTTGAAGGTTTGAGAGTCTACTTTGTTTTTCTTCAATAGGTTGATTCCTGCTCCTGTGTCGATGAGGTGTGTTACATGTCCAGTTCTTGTGTTAAACCGTATTGTGAGAAGTTTGCCTGTTGTGGTGTTAACTCTTGGAATTTTTCTTGGTCTTCCGTCGTCTCGTGGTAAATTTCTGTTTCTATGTTGGTTTGATTCACTCGTTCTGGCGGGAGGTTTCGTTGGCTGGCCGATTGAAAATTTCGGCATTGAGGTGCAATATGTCCAATCTTTCCACATTTGAAGCATTTGGATTGCATTTATTCAATGGGTGGTGTTTATTCTGTTTAGACAAGTATCTTCGTTTCGTTAGGTTTCATGATGTTCCCTGTTGATGCTGTTAGTCTATTATTTCTTAGTGTTTGATGGTCGGTAAAACGGTTTGTAAGTAATCAACTGGGTCCTTTTCTCCAATCTCTTTGTTTTTCTCGTAAGTGTCGTTCTATATCGGCAGCTTTCTTTTCCGTTTCATTTAGTTCGTTGGCCAAAAGTATTCGTCCGATTTCATGGCGTAGTCCTTTTAAGTAAATTCGCCCTACTTTTCTCATTGTAGCATCAATGATACGTCTGGTTAATGGTTGCGGATTTTCGTTGGTTATGGCGTAAGTTAATTTGTTTAATATGCGTCTGAATCGAATATTAAATGATTGTACCGTTTCGTCGCGTCCTTGCTTTAAGTCGCGTAGCTGTTCGTTATACTCGTCTGAGGTTACTTGAGTTGCTACATTGGCTCTTAATGCTTCGAAAAGATCTACGTAATTTGTTACGTCGCGTGAAACGGTCCGCGCGACGTCTCTAGCTACCTGGCCGCCAAGGGTCTGCGTCGCTATTCAGACCCCCAATAAACCTAAGGACCCACCATAAACCTAGGCTTTTAGTTTGCCTTTTGTCTTGGTATTCATAGTTATGAGTTAGCTAACTCCTATTAACGTTAAAGGAATCGTTGTTCCTGTAAGTGTTATCGGTTTATGGATGGTTCCTGGTACAGTCCTTAGGTTTATTATGCGTTCGTACAAATTACGGAGAAAGCAAATATTTCCCTAACGGGAAAGCTGGTTTTCCCCATGAACAAGGTTACCCACGAGTTACGTTGGTAGGAGCCTTTCTCCTCCTATCTTTAGTTATTAACTTTCGCTATAATGGATCGTTACCCTCACTTTCCTAACGAAAAGTGTGAACAACGAATCCGTGTCCTTAGTTCAAAAGGAACACCCACACCGAGCTTTCCTCCGTAATGCTACGAGAACGCACTTCACTGTTTATACGATACTCGTACAGTCAACACCTGACTGCTTCGTCAACTACGGAGCAGTCACATCTCTGATACACATCTCAACTACAAGTAGTGTGTGCGTGTAAGGGGCTCGGCCTCTCGGCCGACCGTGCCATACCTGGAGTATAGAACTCATACTGGCATACGCATAAAGATGTTCGATTTGGTCCACCTTCTAGCGTTCCTTGCCAGGGGAACGGCGCGCATAGGTAGTCGGCGCGCGACTTGGAAAAACCCTGCCCTCTTCTTACGGATCATTGGACAAGTTGAACCTACCCTTTCGGGCGGCAGCTCGCTTAGCCGTCGCCGCGCGATGCACGCATCGCGCCGCGCCGTTTCCAGCGGGGGCCACGAGGAGGCGGAGCTGCCAGCGTATAGCTCGGTCCCAGCAGGTTGGCTGTCTAGCCGATTTATCCCTGCACCGTCTCAGTACCCATCTAGATGGGTACAACCTGCATTGACGGTCGCAGGTTTCCTCTCCGGGTCGTACGTGTAGTATTTTCCTATTCCTTATTTCTTTTACTATTGCTTCTAGGTTCTCGCATATTGATTGTCCTGTCTTGAGTCCTTAGTTGCTATTGCTTCCCAGTTCTGTGTTGTCTTCTTCTTCGCTGTCGTTGTTGTTGCTGTTGTTCTCGCGTGCTTCTTCGTTCAGCTCGGGTGCCCTTCGAGCCAGCCTTGGACTTCTTCTCAGATGCTGGCTTGTTTGCACACCCGGCTGTATAGATCCCCTTTCTGGTGGTCGCCCTCGTTGTTGTCGCGATGACTCCCCTGTTTCCCGCAGGATTTTCCTTCGCTTCTCTTCCTTTGCCCGCAGAACGCTCCTTGTGAACTGGCGGAAGTGGGGGTATACGTCCTTCGTTACGAACTCCCACTTTTCTTCTGGCCAGCCCAAGTCTAGTTCTTGTATTGCGTTTCGCAGTTTTTGGCGGTCTTCGTTGAAGATCGGGCAATCCTCAAGGATGTGATGGGGGGTTTCTTCTTCGCCGCAGTCGCACGTGTCCACTTCGCTCAGACAGAACGTCTTGAGCTTACTGTTGAAATCCCCGTGGCCGCTAATGAACTGAGTCATGTAGTGAACTGAGTCACCCAGCGGTTCTCAAGCCTGTCCTTGATGCTGTCGAAGTATGCGAAGGTCGTTCTGCCCTTCCGCGTGGTCTGCCAGCGTTCTTGCCACTTCTCTATTGTTTCTTTGACGATTGCTTTTTCGCTACTTGCATCGTCTAGTCCTTTTTTCTTCCTGTATGTCCTCGTTCTCGTTTCAATTAGCAGGTCAATCGGTATGACCCCGGCGATGACCTGGAGTGCCTCTGTTGACGTTGTTCTGTACGCCTTCGTCACTTGGAGAAGTGCCATCCTCTGTGACCTTATGAGCATGTTCCTTGTTTTGGTATTCAACAGGTCGCTCCAGCCGACTGCGGCGTATGTGGTTATCGGCTCGTACAGCCCTTTGTACAAGGTACGCATGGCCGCGTGTCCGAGTCCCCACTTCGCCTTGGCTACTCTTGCGAGACTGTTGAATAGATTTCGACATTTTTGAGTCGTTTCGTAAACGTGCTTATTTATTTTCAGGCCGCATTCGAGGTATACTCCCAGGTACTTGATTGCTTGTACCATTTTCAGGCTCCTGCCGTTGATCTTGATGATCGGTGGTCTTTCCGCGTCCAGCTTGCCTTTGACGAGTAGCATTTCCGTTTTTTCCGCCGACAACGAGAGTTTCTTCCTGGCGCACCAAGTAGAAATGCGCGTGACTACTTCTTGTCCTTTTTTCTGTAATTCGTGTCTTGCGTTTCCTGCGACTAGGATTACTATGTCGTACGCGTACGCGATCGGTTCACAGTCTGTCGCGCTTGTCGTAAGTTGAGCCAGCAGGTCATCGAATATAAGGTTCCAAAAACTCGGACCCAATACCGACATCTCAACTACACACCTCAGATACACAGCTTTGATACACATCAGAGTTGCACATCAGTTCGAGAACAGTCAGATCTCGACAACACTCATTCACCTTCGCCAACACAGAACGAGTCTCAGGTCGTATTCAACCGTAGTTTGGCAGTCGACACTTGCATCATTGAACTAAATATAAAGTGTAAATCATTGTTGAAAATATATATTATAATCTGTTAACCGCAGTGTTATACAAAATCAACCACCCCTATTGTCCTAACCGAAATACGGGGATCGAACTGTTCGTGGTGTCGATTATTCTAATCGTAACGGGAATTTACGACACCGGTTGATGCGCTTCCTCGCGATCGCGTCTCCCCGCGACTGGTCGAACAAACATAATTGTTGATTGGAATATTACGAATACTCTGTGCGGCTTTCCCTATGACCTTTTCTACTTTAATAGCCTTCAGTAATAATTCTCTTTGTGAACATTGATTTCTCATATCTTGAATTTCTTTGATGAGGTCCTCTACTCCAATGTCATCGTCACCGTTCAAGACTGGAATATATCTTATAGCGTCTTTAGCGGACAACAAAGGATATTGTGAGCTGGCATTATTTTGGGGTTCGTCACCGTCGCTGTCGTTATCTATCTCTACTGGTGGGGCAGACGGAGCATGAGTCGATCTTTGACGTACAGGGTTTGGAGTGGTGTGAATGGGCAAGTCTTCTGTCATCATTGTCGCTTGGCTACCTAGTCCTTTTTTTTACGTGAAGAAATCCTCATGGACACTCGCTGTTGCAAGCAACAGCGGAGTAGTGTCGGACTCTTACCGACTAAAATTCCACGGTGGTCATCCCGACGTTTGGCAGAAGTGGCCCCGGGGTCTCTTGCGAATTATTACCGGGGCACTCCTTGTCGTCTTCTCCCTGCAGCTGTTGATTAGGGAGGCGTCTGTGTCGGCGTTGGACCGCTAGGGGGGACCAAACCCCCAACGCCACGATCCCTGGTCTGACGCTCTCAGGGCGGGGGCGGCGGCGGCGGTGGCGGTGCCGCGCCCCTGCGTCGTGTGGTGTCACTCTGGCTCGACGCTCTCGCTGGATCGCGCGTTCTTTCCCTGTTTCTCTCCGCTCGCTCCTTCACCAGCATCACTTGCTCGCAGAAGATGCGGACGGCGACGAACTCCTGGGGCCCTCTAAGCATGGCCTCGACGACCGCTTCGGGGGCTAAGCCGATGTCGAGCTGTAAGACGCGTCGCGGTTCTGCCTATGCTGGGCAAAACTCCAGGGTGTGTCGCGCCGTGTCCTCCCCTTCCTCGCAGTGGTGACAGATGGAAGTCACCTCTCACCGAATCCGTAGCAAGTACTCTCCGAATACTCCGTGGCCGGTGAGCATCTACGTCATCCTAAAGGTCAGCGGGGCTCCGCCTCGATCCCTCCTGTCTTCCCAGTTGGGAAGCACGGCACGGACGGCCCGGTGTGGCTGTGTAGCGTCCTCTTCGACCAGCTGAGAGCGCCGTCTCTCCCAGGTCTCCAGCTTCGCCTCTTCCCGGACGTTTACAACCGGCTGGCTGTCGGACAGCGGCTTCGTGCGTCCATCCAAGCGCAGGGCCCTCAGGTGCTCGTACACCCGTCGGAGCGCAAGGGCCTGCAGTTCGAACGGGGGGGACGCGGCCAGCACGGTCGCCGACGAGTAGGATATGGTTCTATATCCCCTCGCCACGCGAATGGCGGTCGTCCTCTGCAGCCTCCTCAGCAGCGTCCGGCTGCGGCGATTCGCCATCAGGTCTTCGGCCCATATGGGGGCCCCGTAGAGGACTCGGGACCGGACCACTCCCTCGTACAGTCGGCGGACTCCCAGTCCTGCTCCGCCGATGTTCGGTAGTAGGCCGCATAAGGCGTTGGCTGCGGCTGTCACCCTCGGGACCAGGAGCTCGAAGTGTGGTCCGAACGTCCATTCGCTGTCGATGGTGAGACCCAGATACTTCATCTGGCATCTCACCGGCACCTCTTCGCCGTCGATGGTCACGGACAGTCCGGGTGGAGGGGTCCCCCTACGGCGGCGGTCGAAGAACCACAGGGCCTCGGATTTGGCCGGCGATACGTTCAGGCCGAGCCTCCGGATGGCGTGTACCGCGCACGCCACGGCGTCCTTAGCGAGGTTCGCGGTCGCGTTCCACCAGCGTCCCTCGACCAGGATCAAGGTGTCGTCGGCGTAGCATACCACTCTCGCGCCCGGGGGCAGAGCCCGAGACCCGCGGCCCAGTCGGCGAGCCATCTTCCCCTGGTGTTCGTCGCGACGTTTCCCTATTGCGTCGAATGGGCGTTGAAATCCCCGAGGATCAGTACCTGGCGGGGAAGGCATCTTCTGACGCATTCGCCGACCCCGTCCAGAAAGTCCCCGAACGCGGCCAAGCCGCTGTTAGGGGAAACGTACACGCCCACCACAGCTATCCCGGCCCATTCCACCGCAACATAGCCGCTGCCACGGTCGAGCAGGACACCGGGGCCTCCCAGCGCAGGATTCCATGTTATGGCCGCCACTCCATCCAGGTCTCCAGCCCAGTTGGGGTCGTTGGGGATGCGATGCGGCTCGGCCATCGTCGCGAGGGCGACCTCTCTCTCCCGGATGGTCTGGACGAGCAGATCTTGCGCCCGTCGCGATCTGCCTAAGTTGCATTGGAGGAGGCGCTTGAACTCAATCGTTCAACTCCATGGCCTCCCCCCGGCCATCAGCTGCTGTCTGGGTCGTGCTCCCACGGTTGCCTTTCGCAGCAGTCTCGCGGGCGGGTCGCTTCTTCTTGACCTTCGGGGGGTGGGGCGCACGCTACCAAGTTCATTCTGTGGTCGGCGGGCGCCACGAGCGATTCGCACAGGAGGCACTTGGGTGCAGAGGCGGGACATCCTCTGGCACGCTGTCCGGGTCCACCGCACCTGTAGCACAGGTGCCCCCGAGCTACGGCGGACGTGCAGGTTGTGCGCACGTGTCCCAGCTTCAGGCACCTGTAACATTGCAGGGGCCTCTTTGCAATGGCGATGACCTTCGCCTTGGACCAGCCCAGCGCGACTGTCCCTTCCCGGGCTAGCTTCCGGGCTCCGGCTACCGGGCACCTTATCCACGCTGACCCGAGGCCGCCTCTGGAGACGCCGATCTCTCCGACCTGCACCTCCGCGCTGCTGCATCCTGCCGCCGAAGCCAGTGCTTGTCGTAGCTCTTCTTTGTTGACCGAGATATCTATCCCGGTCACACGCAGCTCCGCCGTCCTCGTTGGGGCAGCGACTCTCACCGCGGTCGGGTCCAACACCTCGGCCAGGCGCGTCGCCAGCAGTGACGCCTTCCCTCTATCTTTGTCGCCGGGGACTCTTATAATGATGGCCCCCGTCATGGCTTTCTTCATCTCGACGTCCTCCAGGCCAATCTCCGCGAGCGGGACCTTCTGTCTGGCCGTCGCGAGGACGTCGGCGTACGACATCTTGGCTCCCTCGCTCAGCGTTAGGGTCACCGCGGATGTTCGCGGTGTGCGAGGGAGCACAGCCACCCTTGACGCCTGCGCTGGCGCCTTCTTCGTCGTGGCGGCGACGCTCGGTTTCGGCGCGCCTGTCTTCCTTGTCGGGAGAGCAGCGGCTGTCGTCAGTTTCTTCGTCTCGTCTCCGGCAGCTACTGTCTTCCCATTCTTGCGATGGCCCCCAAGGGTGTTGACGCAATGTGATTTCTGCCCAGTGCTCTGAATTTCAACGTGAAGAAATTCAAAAAAGCGCGGGTAAACGGCGGGAGTAACTATGACTCTCTTATGAATTTTGAAATAAACAACTAATTAAAGGGGAACTTCGTTCCTTCGCTCAATTATGACGATTCGGCTTGCCCAAAGGATGTGATTTGGATGCCATTTGGATTTGATATACCGATTCAATTTTTAAATAACTTAAAAAATTAATATAAATAATCAAGCCTCGGACGCAGCGCCTCTCGGTCCCGGAGGCGCTGTGGCGGATTTTTCCGCTCTGGAGGGGACCTTTGTTGACGACCCGGCTATGTCCACGGATACGAATTACAGTATTATGGTTCCACTCGTGGGTAATCAGGTAGCCTGTCCGGTCTGTGAAAAAAGGGAAATCCACCTTTTCTTCATGTCCTTATCGGACCTGGACAGGCACATTGATCAACATCACACGGGAGCCCTCATCCATTGGAAATGCTCTACTTGTCAAAGAAGCTTCCCGAAGCTTCATGGGGCTAGGTGCCACTTACCTAAGTGTAGTGGCCCTAATCAAAGACCAGAGGGAGCATATAAGTGTGAAGCTTGCCCCTTGAGCTTCGGGACGCAAAGAGGGCTCTCAACCCACGAGCGGCATGCGCACCCTGTCGTACGAAATATTAAAAGAAGGGGCACGGACCCCCTTGATCCCAGTAAATGGACTGAGGATGAGGTAGCCCTCCTGAAGGAGCTCTGGGATACTTACAAAGGTCATAAGTATCCCAATAAAATGATCGGCCAGATCCTCACTAGCAAAACGATCGACCAAATAAAATACCAACGAAGGAAACTAAAGCTGACTAGTGAGGATCCGAGCCCCCAGGAGGCTACCCTGGCGACAGAGGGAGGGTGCGATCCCGTTGATCCAGGCAATGCGCGCTCACAAGGGTCTGGGATCATCGGGATAAATAATTTGGAGTTAATCCACGAATGGAAACTCCAATTAGAAAATGAGATAGTAACGTCAGCCGACGTACCCCCTGTTTTAAGGGAGGTTTATGACAAACTTTTAAAAATCTGGGTCGAGTATAAGGACTTCAATGAGGCCCTTAACGCACAAATTGACAATTTTATTAGCACATCTCTGTATGGAGCTATTAAAAATCTGAATGAGAATGCGAATGAGAAAGTCGGAAGCATAGATCGAAGTCGAAAAGAAAGAACAAGAAGCAAGAGAAAGAACAGGAATTCGAGGAAGCGGTACTCCTATGCGCGTTGCCAGGAGTTATTCCACGAATGTCCTAAGAAGCTGGCTGATATCGTAGTCAGTAACGATCGAGCATACCTGGAACCGACTAGGCAGTTGCCCGAAGCTGTGGAAGTTAGGAGGCTCTATGAGAATTTATGGGGCCAGACAGGTCCGTTTCATGTCCCAATCTCAGAGAATAGAGTCTCCGAACTTTCCCTAAGCGAGATCTTCCCGCCTGTAATTGCTGAGGATGTGGCGGAGAAAATCAATAAAATGAGGAAGAAGGCTGCGGCAGGGCCCGATGGCTTTACAAAAGAACACCTTATGATTCCTGGCCTGCCCACCATTCTGGCAAAGTTATTCAATATTTTATACTGGAGTTCCTATTTTCCCTCCGCTTGGAAGGTTAATAGGACAACTTTAATACCAAAACCAAACAAGCCTAGCAGCCAAGTCGAGAATTGGAGGCCTATTACTATAAGCCCCATTCTCGGTCGAATTTTCTCCTCCATCCTCGACGGGAGGATCAGAGGAGGTGTTGTGTTAAACCTAAGGCAGAAAGGTTTTCCATCCGAAAACGGGTGTAAAATCAACATCGAACTATTAAATTCTGCACTAAATTATAGCAAAAGAAGTAAAGGGGGGGTATTCACGATTGTGGATATTTTCAAAGCGTTTGACACGATACCCCACTCGGCATTGAAACCGTGCCTGGCGAGGAAGGGTGTGCCGACCCCTATCCTTGATTTAGTTGAAAATATGTATAAAAACAACAAAACAATAATTAGAGCTAATGGTAACATAGGGGTCGAAATTGAGATCCTTAGAGGAGTTAAGCAGGGTGACCCTCTGTCGCCGCTGCTGTTTAATTTATGTCTGGAGCCACTGTTGGAGACGATCGAGGAAGATACCAGTGGCATTAATGTCAACGAATCCAGAAAGGTACCTGTTCTGGCCTTCGCTGACGACGTTGTATTGCTTGGCGCAGACGAAGGGGAAGCACAGCGCCAAGTGGGCGTCTTCCATGAGTATCTGAACGGTCTGGGTATGACCATCTCTCGGGACAAAAGTCAAACATTCCAGGTGGTCGCCAAGAAAGACACCTGGTTCATCAAGGAGCCCACCATCAGGCTGGGGGATGCAAACATCCCCACAGTTGATCCCGATCAGGCCTTCAGGTACTTAGGCGCCAAGATGGGGCCTTGGAAGGGCGTCCACTGTGGCGTCATTGTGCCCGAGATTCTGAGCGTGGTGAGAAGGGTCAGAAAACTCTCTCTCAAGCCATGCCAGAAGATCGAGTTGTTAGCTAAATATATATTCCCCAAATATATTTATAATTTATTAGTGAATCCGCCGGGCGACAGCGTCTTAAGGTTGCTGGACAGCGAGGTCAGACAGGAGGTTAAGGCCATATTCCATCTTGTGCCTTCGACTGCCACTGGGTTTTTCTATGCCCCTAAGGCTTGTGGCGGGCTAGGGTTACCGAGATTTGAACATCTCGTGAAGCTCGGTACCCTTAAAAGCGCGATAAAAAAGATGAACTCGATCGATCCAGCAGTCTCCAGCCTAATAGATGATGAATGCAACAAGCGATTAAAAAGAATGGCCAACTCCCTAAGGATCAATTGGCCAGCCTCTATAGAGGACATTGAGAAAGCGAAAAAGAGACTTAAAGCCTCACATATTAAACAGTGGTCGGAGCTGAGGAGTCAAGGACAAGGTGTTCTTGACTTCTCAAGGAATAAAACTGGCAACGTGTGGTTGGAGGAGTTTGATCTGCTCAAGCCATCGAGATTCATCGATGCCCTGAGACTCAGGACCAACACCTTTGGTACAAGAACGGTATTGGCACGGGCCGACAAAAACATAGATGTTGCCTGTAGAAAGTGTCGTGCCCAGCCCGAGACTCTTGGACACATATTAGGGCTGTGCCAATACACCAAGGGCCTGAGAATCAAGAGGCACGATGAGGTGAAATCGATCCTCGCTGACAAGTTAAGAAAGAATAATGAGGTGTTTATCGAGCCTACGTTGAACGTGGAGGGTAATCTGTGGAAGCCTGACCTCGTAATAAAAAACGAGGAAAGGGTTCTCGTGGTCGACGTCACCGTCCGCTACGAGAATAAGGATTACCTCTCCAAAGCTGAAAAGGAAAAGGCCGATAAATACCTACCCTGCTTAAATCATCTTAAAGAGAAATTCGGCGTTAGCGGGGGTGAGGTTTTGCCCGTGGTCTTGGGCAGCAGAGGCGCCATAACGCCTAACACGGAGAGGATACTCCTCACGATGGGTATCGCGCGTCAAGAGATTAAGACTATAGTTATGAACGTTTTAAGAAGCTCCATTGAGATGTGCAATATATTTTTAGATAATAACTAAAGACCCATTTTATGAAAACTGTATATATTTATTTATTTATTTATTTATTTATTTATTTATTTATTTATTTATTATGATTATGATTATTAATGCTAAGCATTTAAAATGACTTGTACATATTGACTTAACTGTTTGTCGTTAATTGTTACACAATTTTAAGGGAAATACAATTATAATTTTAATGCCTACGAGGGGCGTCCTCGGAAGTATGGGCTTCATTCAGGTCCACAGTAAAATAGCCAAATGCCTCGACATCTAATTAGTGACGCGCATGAATGGATTAACGAGATTCCCTCTGTCCCTATCTACTTCCCGCAGGGAGGGCTCGCTTCGGTGAGCCTATGGGGGCTGGCAAACCCACGTTCCCGCAGCCAGGGAGGACCGTCGGGGCAAGCGTCCCGCTTACGTGAGTCCTCTATGTACACCGCAAGGAAGGTCGCCGGGAGTGTAA